>LOEQ01005844.1:92348-115588 GCA_001685075.1 Bramus lutescens | reverse complement strand
AGGACCTCTGGAAGGAAAGTCAGTGCTCTTAACCTCTGAGCCATCTCTCCAGCCTGAAAAAATATATTTCATACAATATATTCTGATTATGTTTTCCCCTTTCCCATTCTCTCCTCCTCCCCTCCCATCCAAACCCACACTTTTTCTTTCTCTCTCTTATTAGAAAATGAACAGGTATCTAATAATAATACGAAAGTAAAATAAAACAAAGTCAGATAATGAAAATCATATAAAACAAACGAGAATAGGACAAAATGAATAGAAGATAAAGAGCTGCATAAAAGCACAAGAAGCATAGCAGCAGAGACACCCACAATCACACACAGAGAAAGCTCATAAAAACACAGAACAGGAAAAAAAAAAGGTATAATAAGGTATACACAAAGCCCCATAAGACGAGCAAACAAACCTAAAGTGCTGACAAAGCATGGTGAGACAGAGGACCTCTAGAATTGGTCATCTACTGCTGGGCATGGGACCTGCCCTCCAGAGTGGTTTGTATACACAGTGAAACTCTGTTGGAGAACTGAGGTTTCCTTTGTAAGCAGTTTTCAATTGGAGATAGCTTCTGGGTTAGGCACGGGGCTGTGTTCGCTTACCCTGTCAGTGCTGGGACCCGGTCAGGCCCAGACCTATTCAGGCCTGTCCATGCTGCCGCAGTCTCTATGAGTTCATCTGTGCTTTGGTCCTGCTGGGTTTAGATGGCCTTGTTTCATTGTCTTCCACTCCCTTTGGCTCTTGCCACCTTTCAGCTTCCTCTTCCCCAGTGTTCCCTGAGCCATGGGGTAGGGTGGGCTGGGGTGGGGGTGTCTGATGGAGACTTCCCATTTCGAACTGAGTATTCCAAGGTCTCTCAGTCTCTGCACATTGTCTCTGGGTCTCTGTGTTTGTTCCCATCTCCTGTAGGAAGAAGCTTCTCTGATGATGGCTGAGTGAGACACTGCTCTATGGGTAGCAGAATATCATTACAAGTCATTTGCTATGATTCTTTAAGTTATACATCTTTTTTTTTAAAGAGGCAATTCCATTTATTTAACAATATGTCTAAGTCAGCCGTGTGGCTCACACTTGTAACCCCACTGCTTGGGAGGCAGTAGTAGGGATCAAGGCATCTTTAGCTGCACAGTGAGTTTCTGATTAGCCTGGGCTACCCAAGACCCTGTCTCCAAACCAACAATATTAGTCATATACAAATTATAGATGTAAATGCAGATGAACTTTGTCTAAAGCCTTATTAGATTTCTCAGTTAAAAATCTCTGACAGTAAATAGAATGGTATTTCCAGTGCTAAGGCCTATAATAGACAGGAAAACCGACCAGTAGAATAGAGTGCCTGGGCCCACTGTAATAGACTTCATCTGAAGTGTTTTTGAGAAGGTGGCCTTTGTGCTGAAGCCAGGGTGAGGGAACAACTGTTGGAAAGTTCTAGGTGGAGAATGAAGCCAGTGCAAGGTTTGGCAGGTGGGGAACACAGAAGGCTGTTTAGCCTGGGGAAGAGATGGGAGCTGTGCCTTGACCAGGCTGGGGCAGGAAGCAGAGCACCAAATCTTGGGCAGGTTTGACCTTAAGGAATCTGAGGGTCTTAGGAAGTCTTTGAAGTGGATTGAGCAGGGAGGCCCCACTGTGTAATCTCTGCTCTCAGCTGCTATTTCTGGCTGCTGCATGAAGAATTAGCTGTGGGAATGAAAGTAGGCTGTCAGTGGTGAGTGTGGCAGTCCAGCGGAGAGAAGATGGTGACGCAGACGGGCCATAGGCCTGCGGGTGGAAGGAGCAGGCAGATCTACCCCACGGTGTTTGGAGGTTAAACTGTCGGATTTTGTAGATGACTTAGGGACGTACAGAGGGAATGATCCAGATGATCTCAGATTTGAACTTGAGACATTTAATGGAGAGGAGTCACTGTAATGAGATCAGCAAAATAGGAAAGAGTCATGGGTGTGATGGGGTCACTTTAATTTTGAACATGTGTGATAAGTAGAAATCCTAGGGTAGTGAGTTACTCTGCTGTGGGAGAATGCTGTAAAGATGTGTCACTCACAATGGTTTAATAAAATGCTGATTTGCCAGTAGTTAGGCAGGAAGTATAGGTGGGGCAATCAGACTAGGAGAATTCTGGAAAGAAGAAAGGCAGAAAGTCAGCCACCAGCCAGACACAGAGGAAGCAAGATGAGAATGCCTTACTGAGAAGATACCAAGCCATGTGGCCATATATAGATAAGAATTGTGGGTTAATTTAAGTCGTAAAAGCTAGTTAATAATAAGCTTAAGCTAAGAGGCCAAACAGTTTATAATTAATATAAGCCTCTGTTTCTTTGGGACTGAACAACTGCAGGACCAGACAGGACAGAAACTTCTGTCTACATAACTCCATCAATGCAATAGTCAGATAAGGCCAAATTAGTAAATCCAAGTTTAATCTAAGCAAAACATTCATGGGTAAGCCCAGGAAAGAGAAGCCACGAGGGGAACCCATGAGAGGAAGTCTATGGGCCAGACTTTAAATACCTCTGGGGTGGGACCACTGCTTGGCAAGCTTTATTTGGGCAGGGTCTGGGGAGGGCAGCTCCAGGGAACTGTTGCTTGGTATACTGAGGGCAGGGTTTTGAATGGGGCCTCGAGCTGGAAATTCCCATTGTCAGATTATGATTATGTTCTGTCTTAGGGCCACAACAGAACACCAGAAACCAAGATATTCCTGTTTTATGATGCCTAAACAGTGTAACAAAAGGTCTCTCCTTACTTAATGTCTATTCAGTCTCACAAAGACCAGTTGAAAAATATGTCTAACCTTCTTGCTTTTACTAAAATTGGTAAGTTGTAGTTAATTTGCTAAACTACTAGAGACATGCAAGTTAACTGTCATTTATCTGATAAAGGATCAACTTCTTTGATATGTTCAGATTTAGCTTAAGTTAAGCCTAAACAACATTTGTCTAATTTAGATATACCTAGCAATGTGAATTTGAAAGGACCTGTCCAATAGGAAGAGGGGATATTTGAGTCTGAAAGTCAGACTTAGAAATGACCTAAGTGGGGAGTAAAGATAAAGGGAAGGAAGCCAATGTGACTGGAACACTGGGTGTTTAAACATTTGGGCATCAGGTAGAAAAGAGAATGCTTTTTGAAGGGAAGCAATAATGCCATAGGTTTAGTGGGAATGGCATAGAAATTAGCTGTTGGATTAGGATGATGACTTTATCTTAGTTAGGGTTACTATTGCTGTGAAGAGACACTATGACCATGGCAACTCTTATAAAGGAAATATTTAATTGTGCTGGCTCTCTTACGGTTCAGAGGTTTAGTCCATTATCATCATGGTGTGATGTGGTGGTGTGCAGGCAGACATGGTGCTGGAGAAATAGCCGAGTGTCCTCCATCTTGCAGGTAACAGGAAGTGGACTGAGTGAAGCTTGAGAAAAAGACCTCAAAGGCCACCCCACAGTGACACACTTCCTCCAACAAGGCCACTCCTCCTAATAGTGCCATCTCCATTCACGGCCATTTTCTTTCAAACCACCACACTATTATTGGTGATCTTGGTAAAAGCTGTCTTGGGAAAACCTGGCTAATGTAGGTTTTAGAGCAAATGGTTGTAAACAGAGATAACATTCAGACTTCAGACTCTCCAGCATCTTGTATGTGGAAACTGGGGCAGTAGGTGCAGCAGGACATGAAATCAGGCATGCCCTCCATCAGGGCATCTCCAGCACAGGGTGCAGTAGCAGCAGGGCAATCTTGGGCGCCAAGAAGCCAGGTGAAAGTTTAGCTTTCAAGCTAGGCAGAAATGTGACTTCAGGTATACCAAGGCTGGGAGAGTGGAATGTGGGCACAGGTGGGGTGGGCTTATTATGGAATGAAACCTAGATAGCAGTGCTAGAAGGTTAATTCTACACAGGAGGGAGTTTTATTTTCCACAGTTGAAGTATTTTTAATAAGAGAATGACCACCAGAAAAGACTCCCAGGCCACACTGAAAGTAAAAACCAGAGGAACAGTGTTCCAAGAGTTTTAGAGAAAGTGACCTGACCTGGAATTTGGAACCTCTGAAAGTGTCAAGTATGGGGACAGAAAAGGACTTAGGGCTCCCCCCCCAAGCGGCACATATAGAGCATTCCATCTCTAACACATATAGAGCATCCTCTTCCTAGGCTTTACATAGAACTTCATACATGGAGCTTCCCCTTGCTAAACTGGGCAGCCCTTTTAAGGAGATGACCAGTATATGATTATGGAAACTAATAAAGATGACCCCATGGACTGGAAGATCTGCTGTGGTCAGGACTGATGCTGCCATTAGAACAACAGTGTATCAGGTTAGAAAGTAACTGGGCTACTACAGGATAGGAAACGCAAGGATAATGCCAGAAGAATGGTGTCAATTCGGGCTATTGTTAGCATAAAAGCTGGTATTTGTTAGAGATGTAGTAACAACCATGCATTTTCAAAACTCTCAGCAAGAAAAAGCCAATTAAATGCTCTAAAATAAAAGGCTATAAAATTAGCACATAGCTGAATGCTGTGGCCATTTTCTAAAATGAAGAATGAGTTAATCCTCATAGTTCAAAGATAGTAATTCAGGGAATAGTATACAGTAGCTCCTTTTGTCTTTTGGGAATATGTTCTTCAACTCTCATCAGATACCTGAAATTGAGGATAGTGCAAAACTCTGTACTATGTTTTTGCCTAGTTTATATGCCTGGGCTAAAGTATACCTTATGAGCTAGTCATTATGATTAATAATATTAACTAGAACAATTACAAAATACTATAATAAAATTATGTAGATGTCTTTTTCTTGAAGTATCTTATATGATGGGTTTTAGTCACTTTTTTCTTTTTTAAGAACATTTGGGCTTGAGAGATGGCTCAGTGGTTAAGAGAGCACTGGTTGCTTTTCCAGAGGACTTGGGTTCAATTCCCAGCACCCACATGCCAGCTCACAACTGTCTGTAACTCCAGTTCCAGGGAATCTCACACCCTTACATCAATGCATATCAAATAAAATTAAATAATTAAAACAAAAGAACTTCAACTTTTCCAGTTAACAGAAGATTGGCATCTTTTTATATATCCAGAGTGCAACATCACTGTTAATGGGCCATTGCTAAATACAGTACAGGTTGCCTAAAACATATGCATTGTGGTTCAATGAAGCTGACCTGAGAACCAAGCCAGCCATTACATGAGTAGTGATAAGGTAGTATATGCAGTGTGGATACTCTGGGTAGACAGGTGATTTATGCCCCAAGCTGGACAGAGTGGAATGCCACAGACCTTACTGTGGTGCTATGAACAGTGTGCAATTTAGAAGTTGTGTGTTCTATCAGCAATCTCTCATTTAATAATTTTGAACCCAGTTGACCATGGATGAAAGGAGACTAAGCATAAAAGTATAAACCTTTAAAATGCTTGTTATGGGGAGTGGGAGTTGGATAATGGGGTGTAGGAAGTCCGTGTGGTTTAACTGGAAGTACTTGAGAGGAGGGAAGAATGTGGTTTTGTGTATTCTCCCCCTTTGCCAAGAATGGTTGCCTGGCACCTTGATGGTCTAGATGGGTGAGGCCAGGGAGCTGCTTTTGGTATGCAGATAAAAAAATAGAATGCATCTTCATCTTATATAATCAACTTTAACATTATTAACATTTAAATGGAAGGTAATTATTGATGTGATAGTTACTTGAAACAGTTCTTTTGCACTTGCTATTAATAGACTCACTGTATGGATGGCAGAAGGGACAAATCAGGCTGGTAATTATTTTTGCAGTGTGTATGTGTGTGTACATGTGGGGACCAGAGGTTGACATTGTGTGTTCCTCAGTTGCTCTTTACCCTATTGTTTGAGCTCACCGTTTTGGCTACACTGGCTGCCTAGTGGGCCTCACGCAGGGATCCTCCTGTCTCTGCGGCTCCAGTGTTGGAATGTTAGAATGGTCCCAGAATGGTTCCATGAGAGGAGGATTCTAAGTACTTGTGATAAAACAAGACAAGAGTATTGTGACCTCAGTTTCTTCAAAACACAGAATTGGTTTTGGAATGTACTTTTGTGCTCCTCCCAATTTTTTTTAACCATGTGCAGCTTGTCCTTATGATTGTACTCTTACCCGAGTCTTCTTAACCCTCAGAGTATAAATTGTCTGATGCTCTGAATAAAGCCGGCTATTGAATGCTACTTTAGCTTGCCTCATTTTAGCCAGCTGGAGAGGTAGACACTGGGAATACTGGTATGTGCCACTGAAACCAGCTCTTAAAATGGGAGCCAGGATCCAAACTCGGGTCATCAGACTTTGCATGGCAAACCCTTTTTTGACTCAGTCCTCTTTCCAGACTTGATTTGTGTTTTGTTTTTCTACTTTGCCATTAGAATTGTTGATTTCAGATCCATTAATGAATTTTTAACAGCCTGAGATTGGCAGACACTAATACATCAGTCTAAGATCAAAGTATTAGGTTTTCAGTGGAGATAAAGGTCAGCGGTAGAGTGTGTACTTAGCATGTGCAAGGGCCAGCATTGTCTCCATTCCTCTTCCCACTTCTTGTACATTCAGAGGAGCAGTGGTCGCAGGAAAATGAAGATGTTTCCTTCACTACTTTGTTCACACAGTTGCCAACTCTTGGTGACCTTCCATCTCTGTGCTTCTCTGGGATATTCTGAAGCAAACCTCAGACATCACTTAATTTTATTTTGAAGTATTTGAACAAATGTCTTTAAAAGGTGAGGATTCATAAAGTTCATAACAAATACTAATGGCACGATTGCATTTCACCCAAAGCCCACAATAATTCCTTAACATTTAATACACAATCCATGTTTAAGTTTGCTCAGTCATCTTATATTCGCTTAATAGAAGTTGTTTGAGTTACAGTAGAGAGGACGTGCACAGGTTGTGATCTGTTGTTGTTGCTTTAGAGTCACTACTCAGGCAGCCTCTTCACAGTTTGTTCGTGATGGTATTTTATTGTACAGTTGACATAGCCTGCATTCCCATAGATTGCATTATATTTGGAGGCTTGGCTGGATTCAGACTGAACACTGGGCAGGAGGACAGACTACTTCAGAGTTGTGTCGTCGCAGGAGGTGCGTTTCTGCGTGTTTCTTTCCTTTGATGTTCTCACCATTAATGGTCATTGCTTTGTTTCCTTGTTTTATTAGTGGTTGTAAAATGTCAGACTTCTAATCTTGATTTTAATATTTCCTTTTCCATTATTTGCTAAAAATGATTCTATAAAGAAATGTTTTATCTCTTGTTAGTTTGAGGTACAGCTTTGGCAGCATAGGCAAGATAAATGCCTGGTTCCCCTGGAGTGTCTTACAAAGGTCGTTATTTGGAGATTTATTTAGTGTCTCATGAATTTGTGGGCCAATATATTTCTTGTATTAAAAAGTCCTCGCTTATATAATCCCTATGAATGTTGAAAGTGTTCAGTCTTTGACCACTAAGAACTTCTTCAAGGTGGCACCTAAGCCCTTTCAGAATCTCTCAGTATCATCTCATGACGTCTTTGCTTTCTAAAATAACCAAACCTCTGGATTCTTCAGTTTAGCTTAATGCCTCCTTCAGACACGGTAGGAGACAGCTGACAAGGAAGGGATATTTAGATATGATGTGTGGGTGTGTTGGCCTAGCTTTTTTTCTTGTTTCTAGGATTTCTCAGTGGATATAGATATTAAATGGGTTTTTTAGAAAAACTTAAAAGATAAAAGTTACCATACTTTCATGTTGATGGTTCTGTCTCGGATTTTGTGCTTAAAAATGTTACAGCTCAGTTGAACAGTGGTGGCACACACCTTTAATACCAGCACTCAAGAGGCAGAGTCAGACGGATCTCAGAGTTCAAGACCAGCCTGGTCTATATAACAAGTCTCAGGGCAGCCAAGGCCACACAGAGAAACCCTGACTAAAAACAAAACAAAACAAAAAAGAATGTTAGAGCTCATATAAGCAGATTTTTGTTTTTATTTTTTTTTCCATATTGGAAATTCCAGTGCAGAAGTAGTGCAACAGCTCTCCACTTGCTTTGTCCCTGCTACACTTGTTAGTCTGAGGATAAGAGAGCCAACAAAGATTGCTCGACCAGCCTTTCACAGTTTTGCCATTTTACTGTGTGTGTATGTGTATGTGTGTATGTCTGTGTGAGTGTGTGTGTGTATGTGTGTATGTGTGTATGAGAGTGTGTGTGTATGTGTGTGTGAGTGTGTGTATGTATATATGTGTGTGTATATATGTCTTTGTGAGTGTATGTGTGTATGTGTGTGAGTGTGTGTATGTGAGTGTGTGTATATGTGTGTATGTGTGTGAGTGTGTGTATGTGTGTGTATGTCTGTGTGTCTGTATGTCTGTGTGAGTGTGTGTATGTGTGTGTATATATATGTCTGTGTGAGTGTGTGTGTATGTGTGTGAGTGTGTGTATGTGTGTGTATGTCTGTGTGTCTGTATGTCTGTGTGTGTGTGTATGTGTGTGTATATATATGTCTGTGTGAGTGTGTGTGTATGTGTGTGAGTGTGTGTATGTGAGTGTGTGTATATGTATATATGTGTGTGCGTATGTGTGTGAGTGTGTGTGTATGTGAGAGTGTATATATGTGTGTGTGTATATGTGTGAGTGTGTGTATGTATGAATATGTGTGTGAATGTGTGTGTATGTATATATTGTGTGAATGTGTGTGAGTGTGTGTATGTGTGTATGTATATATGTATGTATATATATGTATTGTGAGTGTGTGTATGTGCATGCATATATGTGTGTATGTGTGTATATATGTGTGTGTATGTATATATGTGTGTATGTATG
The DNA here is from genome assembly GCA_001685075.1 of Bramus lutescens. Classification (NCBI taxonomy): domain Eukaryota; kingdom Metazoa; phylum Chordata; class Mammalia; order Rodentia; family Cricetidae; genus Bramus; species Bramus lutescens. The sequence goes on along the minus strand of LOEQ01005844.1, from coordinate 106,799 downwards.
TGTGTATATATGTGTGTATGTGTGTGTATGTGTGTGTATGTGTGTATGTGTGTTTATGTATATATGTCTGTGTATATATGTCTGTGTGTGTATGTGTGTGTATATATATGTGTGTATGTATGTGTGTGTATGTATATATGTGTGTATGTATATGTGTGTATGTGTGTATGTATATATGTGTGTATGTGTGTATGTATATGTGTGCATGTATATATGTGTGTGTATGTATGGGTGTGTATGTATATATATGTGTGTGTATGTATATATGTGTGTATGTATATATGTGTGTGTATGTATATGTGTGTATATGTGTGTGTATGTGTGTATGTATATATGTGTGTGTATGTGTGTATGTATATGTGTGTGTGTTTGTGTGTGTATGTATATGTGTGTGTACGTATGTATATGTGTGTGTATGTGGGGGTGGTGTGGGGGTGTGAGATGATCAGAGGACAACTTCACATGTCAGTCCTTGCGTTCTACCCTTCAAGTTGTGTTTTAAAGTAATTTTAACTGGTTACTTTGTGTTTTCATCATTTTACCTCAATTTCCCTCATTTATTTAATTTCTCCTGCTTTATAGGATTTGTTTTAAAAATCTAAATTCCCCAAGATCATCATTTCTGAAGTCCAGTTTGTAAACAGGTACAACAGAGGCTGTGCCCACCCCGACCCTGAATTCTGCCCCTCTTTCCCAGTAGCTCTTTTTCAGTGAGAAAACCACCTGCACATGTTGCTTTTAAAATTTAAACGCACTAAGACTAAATACATGTTTTCCCTCGTCGCCCCAGTGACATTTTAAGTGCTGTTACAGGGAGCCGTCGACCTCATAGAGCGGACTGTAGAGCTCTGCTGGCATGCCTGAGAGTTCCACTGCCCGGCCTACCCCCAGAGAACGCGTTTCTTTAAACATTTGCTTTAACCTCATACTTTTTTTTTAAGTAAAAGGTTATATATTTTTCCTGTCATGTCACAAAATACACGAAGCTGAGTACTTACAAAGAAGAAAGATTTATTAGCTCACAGTTTAGAGATTGGGAGCCCAAGATTGGGCAGCTGCTCTTCTTTGGTCCCCTGTGAGGACCTCATGGCAGATGATGGAAGCCCTTGGAGGTGGAGATCACACGGTGAGACAAGAAGCTGTGGAATTCAGGGGCTGGACCCGATCCATGGCCTCCATATGAATATAAGGTCTCTGTTTTCTATGTTAGTGAAGCTCTTGACCACCCCTTTATTGAGTTGTATCCCACCCCTTTATTTTACTTTGAGAATGAGCCTTGCCCACTTGCCCAGACTGCTCTGGAATTCATGATCTTCTTTCTGGTAGCTTAGATGATAGCTGTGTGGAATACTGCTTGGTCTAGGTTTGGTTTTGTATAAACGACACACCATCTCAAGAACTCATCGTGGGAGACCAGGGTTAATTCCTCCCAAGGGTAATACTCTCCTGACCTAATTACTTTGTATAAATCTGATTTCTTAAAGACACCATCAACCTGAGCTTTGGGACAAAGCTTCCAAACTGTATTTATCACATACTGCAGACTTCCTGTGGTTTGTGTGCTGTTATCTGTTGGTGCTTTCCTCTGTACCCCATGACTTTACACATGCTGTTCATGCTAGGCCAGTAGTGCACTTCTGTGTGATGACCTCACTCCTTCCATTTCTTAGTATCTCCTAGATATTTTCCTAGGATATAGAGCAAATACAGAGAGTCATGATCATCCTCATTACTCCAGTAGCTTACAGTCTATTAGAAGGCCAGTGCCTTCCTGGTGGCATTCTGGTCATGTCAGCTATCATGGTGCTTGAGTAGCAGTGATTGCCTTGTGCACACGTCATGTATTAGGAAGCACTCTACTTTAATAACTTTATCAATAAGACCCCATCTTCATATATGAAGAGAGGAATTATTCTCATTATAGAAGTAGCCCTTTTCCATTGCATTAGCAAAACAAATTAGAGACACACAGAGAGAGACAGAGAGAGAGAGAATGAATCTACAATTCATTTGCTCCAGCAGGCTCTGTTTGGGTGCTGATTCATTCCTTTCTTTTCAGATTGCTTTGAGTTCTTGAGTTTGGAAGGGAAGAATACTCAGTATTTCCACATCTTTCCAATGGACGTGTTCATTTGAGATATGTGGTGTGCACTAGTTAGAGGTTTCCTTAAACACAACAGTTTTGTATGTGCCCAAGGATGTGTATGGTATTGATTTTCCAGTCCTTTTCTTAATCTGTGATAAATTAGGCATTTGTTTATTTAGGTTACTTCTAGATTAAAAGGTTGCATTGTGAACTGGGCATGGTAGCACACACTTTAATCCAGCACTTGGGAGCACTGGGAGGCAGAGGCCAATATGAGTACATCTCTTAGTTTGAGAACATCCTGACTAGCCAAGGTTACAGTGAGGCCCCGTCTCAAAAGCCAAAACAAGCACCCTCAACCCAAAAGCTGCGTGAATAGTACTACATGAAGCATTTTTACTTTTCCTCATATTTAGTTTTTTTGGGGGACCCAGAAATGCAGTTATTAAATTAACTATCAGAAGCATAGATAAGATGGACATGATGTTCTTTGCCTGTAATCCAGCAGTTAAAGGTGGCAGCAGGATGCTTGCCATGAGTTCAAGGCCATCCTTGGTTACAAACCTTTCTCAAAAATCCAATTTCTAGAAGCTATAAATAAATTAAATATAAAATTTCTCCTCTCAAAATCTCCTTATGATATCTCTGGCCACATTGTTACTACATTGAAGCATCTTTGGTAATATAATAGCTTTACAATGTGTGTTACCTTTTTGGGAATTGATGGGCGTGGTCGACCAGTAAGTTAGAATTAACCAGACCAGCTCAATACAACAGATTTAGTTTAATAATTGGAAAACAGTGAACTCACATGACCAGGGTCCAGTGCGCAGGGAAGAAGAGGGCCGAGTACACCTGGATGTCCAAGTTCATCTTCCCTGGCCCCAGGAGGCCATGCCCTAGCCAAATGTGATTGGCTGAACTTCCCCATCAGGGAATATTATCTATTTCTATCAGTTAATTTTTTACCTTGTTTTTAAGGGGTTTTATGAGGTACTTATGTGCCAAGGTCGATTTTTTCCATCAAATATGTTTTAAACTTTTAAAACATTCTTTTGTTTTACAGTTTTATAGTCAATCTTAGGTATTTTTCTTTTCTTTCTTTTTGTTTTTGTTGTTTTTTGAGACAGAGCTTCTCTGTGGAACCCTGACTGTCCTGGAAGTTACTCTGTATACCAGGCTGGTCTTGAACTCAGAGATCCATCTGCCTCTGCCTCCTAAATCCTAGGATTAAAAGTATGTGCCAGCACCACCTGGCTAGTTATTTTTCTTATTAGGATTTGTTTGTTTGGTTGGTTGGTTTTTGCCACACCCCATAGGAAAATACTGGCAGTTTGATCATTATTGTCTTGTAAATTTTCAGGATTGTGTTTCTAATTCTCAGGATTAAAGACAAATCAAAATTAGTTGACCTTATTCAGAAGTAATGTTATTTTCTAGGTCGTGATGAAGTGTGTCTTATTTCAAATATGCATATTAATGTATAAAAGCATAAATGACAGCCTCTTCCTTATCCTGGGATGCTATAAATTGTTTTGCCTTTAGTCACTCTTGTTTTGATTAGAGAAATGATTTCATGACCCTTTGATGAGTCCGTTTCTTTCTCTTTCCTCAATGTAGGGAATAAAGTATAGCTGTGTTTACTGATGCGGACTGCAGACATATGGTGAAGAAAACAAGCTCGTAAATTGTACCAGAATACCAAGGCTACGAAAATACTCTTCCATATTTTCATGAATCTGTAAAATTATGTGACTGGAGGTCGTTTTACCCAACAATGGGGGAGAGAGCCAGCAGTCCAGATAGTGATCAAGAGAGAAAAGCTGGCAAGCACAGTTACTCTCGCTATTCGTCTGACTTTGGGTCCTCACCACAGTCTTCTGGCCATTCATCACCTGTCAATCCGCCTTCTTGTCCAGCTACTAAGGGGAAGAATCCCAAAAGACAGCTTTCAGACAACCAGGTGTATCACCAAGGTAAGTGTCTGCTGTGAATGATCCCAGGCACCAGGACCTCCGGGGCAGTGCGGCAAAACCCCGCGTGAATGAAGCTTTTCTTCTGGGGTGTATGTTGCTGTGTGCACGAGTGGGCTGATCTCCCTTTCACATGGGCTTTGTTTCCATAAATGTTGTGTTGCTTACATGTATACATTGTTATATATTAACATTTTTATGTCCGAAGTTGCACAGAGGAGTGTACCAGAAGACTGCTCATTTTTCCTCTTTCTTGTGATCTCAGAGGCACTTACTGTAAAGGCAAAACCTGCAAAACAATTGTGCCTTCTGTGCCATTTTTTAACAGTCACTGAAAGCAGGGATATAAACTGGTCATGAGGCATTTTCGTTGACAGCGCTGTTGACCTTAGGTGGTTAGCACAATGCTCCCTGGAAATACGCAACTTAGGCTAGGGATGCCTTAGGACCCTGGATCACCATTCAGTTTGTTTGCCTTTCACCGACTGAAAGGAGACCAGATTATTATTAAACACAGTTTTATTATTAGAATGTTACTATTCTGGAGCATGCAGAGCTGTGCTATATAAATCTCTTCATTTTCATAAATCTCTGGGTCAGGAAAATCCCACTTCATGGAGCAACAGAATGCACCAAGTCTCTAGTCTATAAAAATGGCATAGAACAATACGCTGCGTCAGGCGAGGTAATCATGACACGTTGATGCATGTACCAAGTTATGACAACACTGCAGATTATTGAGACTTGCTGCTGCCACCTAGGGAGCAGGAAGTTGGGGGCTAAGAAGAAAACATATAATGAAATATCCACATATAATGAAATACTCACATCTGATGGTAACAGACCATATTCATTATTTTTGTAGGTGACAGATGCTGGACCATTTAAGAAAGGGTGTAATTAAATTTGCATTAACAATTGCTTTGAAAAGTAATGTTTACACATTAAAAACTATAAAGAGGTGTCTTAGCAACGGATAAAAGGTATTTGTTCCTCAAGCCTGATAATGTGTGTTTGACTCAGGAACCATGGAGGAAGGAGAAACCCAATTCTATGAACTCCAACTCTGCCCTTTGATATACACGTGTGCACACGTCCCCTGTAATAATAATAATAAATAATAATAATTATAAAGAAAATGGTAAAGAATGAGTGTCTGCATGAGAGCGACTTTTTTATGCACCCAGGCCAGCGTCTCAGGATGTTCATCTGTTGACCTCTGAGTGCTTCTCTTGTTTGATTACCATTCCTTTTTGACTTCTTTTTGTTCCTTTTTTTTTCTCTTTCTACGTATCATCTTGATTTTTAACTTTCCTCTGAATCTGGTTCTTACAATTAGTTGGGAGCATGGTCTCAAGTTTCTATATAACACACATCTCTTGTCAAGTTGAACGTTAGAAAATGCCTGGTATTCCTAAGGATAATTTACATATGTAGGGTATTGTTGGCAAGAAGTGTGTTAATTTTCTGTTCCTCTCCCGGAAGCTCCCCATTAAGGAGTTGGAACTGTGTGAGCCTTACCTTATTTGAGAAGATTGCTGAGAATCAGATCAGTGAAAAACAGTTCCAGCAGCAGTCAGAAAATCTCCCTCTGGCTTGCCTGGCTTTCTGCTCTGTGATGCTTTGAATTGAAGTCTGAGGTCATTTGTCTGCCCTAGTCCAAGCAAGAGGACCCAACTGAATCAATTTCCTTTCTTAATTATGTTCTATTGCTAAGGAGACACTATGACCACGCAATCTTATAAAAGGAAACATATAATGGGGACTTACAGTTTTAGAGGATTAGACAATGATTATCATGGCAGGGAGTATGGTGGCAGGGAGGCAGGGAGAGGGAAAGAACAGGAGTCTGGGCCTGGTGACACACCTCCTCCGACAAGGCCACACCTCCCAATCCTTCCAAACAGTTCTGCTAACTGGGGACCAAGCTTTCAAAGATGTGAGGCTGTGGGGACCATTTTGGTAAGACCACCACACTCCCGCTCCTGGTACCAGCTGCTGTCATGGTTCCTGTTCTTTCCTGTGATGAGACAGTGTGACCAAAGCAACTGTCATGGGAGAAAGCACTTGACGGGTGCTTGCTTGCAGTTTCAGAGGGTTAACCTCTTATCATGGTAGGAGTGTGGTGAAACTTAGGCAGGCATGGTGCTGGAGAAGTTAACTGAGAGCTTTACTTTCTGATCCATGGGCAGCAGGCAGAGAATTAGATGGCCTAGTGTGGGCTTTTGACTTGGAGGTATTTTGTTTGTTTTTGTATTTTAACCTTTTGATAAGCTTTTAGATCCCTCTTTTAAAGAGTAGGTGTATATATATCCTGAGGCTTAAGCTCAATAAATTTTAATGAAAACACTTTAAAATTTTTGAGAAATGTAATTTAATATGTGTACTGTAAGAATTTTATGTGCTTTGAAATGACAATTATTTATATGTCTGTATGTCTCTGTGTGTGTGTCTTGTGTGTATGTGTGTATGTGTATGTGGAGGGTGGAGGACAACCTTGGCTGTCATTTCTCTAGAGCTATCTACCATGGTTTTTGAGACAGTAACTCTTCTGGGATTTGTAGCTTGCTCAAGTAAGCTAGACTGGCTGGCTCATGAGCCACAGGGATCTTTCTTTCCTCATCTTCACGGTACTGGGATTTCAAGCTCACACCACTACACCTGACTTTAGAGTGGCTAGCTTTTTTATGTGGATTGTGGAGAGCAAACTTGGGTCCTTGTGCTTGTATGAAAAACACTTTGTGAACTGAGCCATTACCCAAAAACTTCCTTAAGAGAAATGTATCAAGACCTTAAAGAAACCCTGGTATTTAATTTTTGTATAGCCCTGGAACTTGCTGTGTATACCAGGCTGGTCTTGAACTCAGAGATCCCAAATGCCTCTCAAATGCTGGTGTTAAAGGCATGTACCACACCACACCTAGCCTGTAAAATCTTTTTCTGAGACAGGGTTTCTCTGTAGCTTTGGAGGCCTGTCCCGGAACTCACTCTGTAGACCAGGCTGGCCTCGAACTCAGAGAGATCTTTGCTTCCCGAGTGCTAGGATTAAAGGCATGTGCCACCATCACCTGGCTATAAAATCAGTTTTAAGAATAAAAACTAAAAAGTATGTTGCTGCATTTGTTCTGGATAGATGAATAGTAACGTGGGTGTGGCCTTCACTCACATTATTACGGTTTTGTTTTTAGCCCTTAGGAAAATTAGCCCTAAGGCTGTACCCAGCAAAAAGGAAACCCGAGTGGGATTTCGATCCCAAAGCCTCAACAGAGAGACGCTTCGGAGAGATCCGGATATGGTGACAAAGCGGGTCCTTTCTGCGAGACTTCTGAAAATCAACGAGCTGCAGAACGAAGTGTCTGAACTGCAGGTCAAGCTATCCCAGCTGCTCAAAGAAAACAAGGCTTTGAAAAGTCTCCAGTTTCGTCAGGAGAAAGCGTTGAATAAGTTTGAAGATGCAGAGAGTGAAATCTCTCAACTTATACTGCATCATAACAATGAGATCACTGCGCTCAAAGAACGCTTGAGAAAATCTCAGGAGAAAGAACGGGCGACAGAGAAAAGGGTGAAAGACACAGAAGGAGAACTATTTAGGACCAAGTTTTCCTTACAGAAACTGAAAAAGATCTCCGAGGCTAGACACCTCCCAGAACGAGATGATCTGGCCAAGAAATTGGTTATGTCCCAGTTAAAATTAGATGACATGGAGAGAAAAATTAAGGTAAAATTGTCTGCCTTCATGCTGTTCTGTGGTTGGTGCTCACGGGACATTTTGGGGGCTCTGATTAAGCAGCCTGTTGCACTTTGGCCTTCTCTTAGACCTGAAAGTGAGCTTTAATATTTTTCTGGGCTAGAAATCAAAGACAGAGCCAGGCTGGTGGTGTAGGCTTTTAGTCCTAACATTCAAAGTGCCAGGGCATCTTGGTGAGTGTGAGACTAGCCTGGCCTACTTTCTAGACCAGCCAGTGCTACATAGTGATACTCTTGTCTCAAACAACAACTAAACTACAAAAGAAATTAAGGGCAATTAAGAATGTATATATTACAGGCTTAGTCTGTAGAGGACTTGTTCCACAAACATGAGGACCCGAGTTCCACCCCCAGACTTATATAAAAATGGCTGGGTGTGGGAGATGGCTTGAGTACTTGTAATTTCAATGTAGGGAGGGGAGGTGCAGACAGGCAAATCCATGGGGCTCACTGAGCAGCTAGCCTGGTCTACTTGGTGAGCTCCAGGTACCAGTGAAAGACTAAGGTGAACAGCTGCTAGGAACAAAACCCAAGGTTGTTCTCTGGCCTCTACACATGCTCGCACATGTATGAATACCTTCATTTACACAAAAGATGACATATTGAAGAGCTAGATAGCAAAGCTTGTATGCATTATTAGTAAGCCATATGCTGATGGATGAATTGGAATGTTTCCAGAAATTATTGTTTCTGGCTGTTTGATTGTCTTTGATGTATAGCTACCTACCCTGTAACAAACTCCCCTTCCCACGAAGCTAGAAATTCATGAGAGAGGAGAAAGATCATAAAGGAGTAAAGAGAAGGTCATGGGATGGTCATGGGATATCATGATAAAGAAGCAGGCAGGAAGGGGACTGTCGGGGCAAAGAATCACATGGCTTAAGGGACATGGGGGACAGTGGAGTAGGGGAGCAAATGAGAAGGAAGTAGGATGGCCCATAATATAAAATGGTTTAGGGAACCTGTTTGAGGCCCTTTGTATAAGAAACCTGCATGAACAACAGTCTATGTGAGGGTGGGGTGAGGCAAGAGATAGGCCTGTTGTGGCTGGTGGCATGTGCATGTAATCTGAGCACTGGGGAAGCTGAGGAAGAACTTTGAGTTCAAAGCCAGCCTTTACTATATAGCAAGACTCTGTCTCTGGAAAATAAGGGTACTGGCTTTTTTCTATTTTGAGATCATTGTAGATGCAGATGCATTAATAAGAAAAATGACACAGAAAGATCCTATGTTCTCTTTACCTGGTTTTCTCCATATTTTATAATTGTCACATAATATTAGTGTCAGGGAGTTGGTTCTAATACAGTGAAATGATCTAGCAAACTCCTCAGCTTTCCCAGGCTTTATCTGTGCTCATATGTACTGTGATATACTGTTTAATTACATGTGTGGTTTTTGTGACTATGATCCTTCCCTCTCTAACCTGAGACATTCTCTGATGGGCATCTCTCTAATTCTGTAATTTCAAGGATGCTGTGTAACTAGAGTTGCTTACTGTATAGGCTTAATGCTGACATACATCACTTATATGCTAATGGCAGTTGTTGAATGAATCAACAGCTTTTGATTTCAGAGTCGTACTTGACAGTGTGGTCACAGAGGATCATGGTATAACCACTTGGAGGATATTACCCTTTAGTTTTTGTACTAGCCAGTAAAGCTGCTAAGACCATTCATGTCCAGAATTTCTGTATGGACGTGACTTTGTTTCTCTGGGATGTTTCTTTTCTACTCTTTTGAGGAATCAGTGACAAAAATATGTATATTTAAGGTGTACAGCTCAATGTTTTATAAATACTTATGTTTTATATTTTATAGTTAAACCCATGGTTCATTTTGAGGGTTTTTTCCCCCTAAGTATTGGGTCTCAGTTAGTCAGTTTCCGTGAGAAAAGGCGACTCTTCCTCCATCACATCAAGTTGCTTGGACATCTTTTTTAAAACAATCAGTTGGACATATCTTGTGAGAGTTTCTTTCTAGCTGTCTAATCTGTCTTGCTGACTTAAGTCTCTCCTGTTCCCACATACTCTTGATCTTTAAACACAGAGTGACAGTGGTTTCTTACAAGCTTCCGAAATTCTTCTTAATCTGCATTAGATCTTCTGCTTGTTTTAAAAGATTTAGTTTATTTTTACATGTGTATTATCTGATTTGGATGCTAGGAACCCAACTCAGGTTTTTTTGGAAGAACAGCAAGCCCTTTTAACTGCTAAACCATCACTCCAGACCCGCTATGTGTTATTAAAATGAGCCTACGTGTGTGTGTGTGTGTGTAAACACATTTGTAGTGACTGCCACCTTACCTGTTGTTTCCTGACCATGTAGAAGGCCTCCAGTCATTTGACTCATCTTTGACTTCTCAGTAGTCTCAGTTTCTTCTCAGATCACTTCTAAAGTTATTTTCTTGAATTTCGAAGCTTGTTGCTGTTTTAAAAAGTAGAGTTTCAATTGAATGTTTTATACACACAAAGGAGCGACGCAGTTTTAGAAATGACCCAGGTTTGGGATAGTTGATGTACAAGTTCTGTGTCTCCAAGTCTGAGACCTGAACCAAGCTGCTTCTATGTAATTAAAGTTGTGTTGGGGTCAGTGTTTGATATGCAGTCAGGGACCTTCTAGTGCTACCTTGGTAATGCCACATCTGCTGCCACACCTTACTAGCTCTCTTCTGAGTGGTGAAGCCCCCTCAGGAGAATTATTCTCACCTTTTAGCTTATTCTTTATCCTTCCCAATACTTTTGACATTCAGTATATATAATTATTTCCTTCATAATCTCACTAATCACAGAACTTAAACTATTTACTGGTGAGTTTTTAATTTGGTTATGAACGAAGCTTTTGTTTTTATGTCTTGTTCAGCTTCTTAAGTTTTGCCTGATCCGCTCTAACTTCATTTCTCCCCCAGATCAGTTGGTGATGGGTAAAGGTCTGTAATTGCTCAGGAGTCGGTGAAGAGCTTGATTGTGATGTTGCGTTTTGCTTACTTACTAAAACCCAAGGGCGGCAGCCTGGATGTGCCTGGCAATTGTTGTCCCCTCCCTGCAGTGTTCCAGCAGTTGAGCACTGTCCCCTAAGGCTGACTGGCTGTGTGGTGCAGAGGACATTTCGTTTGTTATCTGTGCTTGAACCAAATTTGTACTTTCAAAACAAAGATTTTATATCTTTCAGCTTGTGTCACTTGACTTTCTTAAATTTTACTTTAAATGAGTTTATTATGTATATTTAACATACAGAACATGATACATATACTAAAATGGTTATCATAATAAAACAAAATATCCATCATCTCAAGCAGTTGCATGTATTCTCTGTGATCTGAGCAGTTAACATGCATTCATTTAATTAAAATCTTGCACATATTACACTGATTAACCTGGTTTTCATATTGCATATCACACCTTTGACACTTTTGAGATTGTTTTTATATTAATTTTCTAATTTTTGAGATCTGCACACATGAGTACTGTATTTATATCATTTATTCCACATGCTCTCTTCCCTTCAACTCTTCCCGTGTGCCCCTTCCACGCCCTCTCAACTGCACGGCTTCTTTAACTATTACTGTCATGTAACTACAACCTGCAGAGTCCATTTATCTTGCTCATACATATGTATGTTTAGGGATAACCATTTGGAATTGGATAATCCATTGGGGGCTCATTCCTCTCTCAGAGGCACAAATTGCAGCTCTTCATCAAGGGATTTCCCACACCCATGTTAGTATGTCAGCTGGTACTATTATTCTTTGGGTCTTGTTTAGGAGACCATATTGTTTAATATTTCATGGGTGCAACTCCCTGTCATATAGAATATGGAATCTTGGAGCAGGTGACCTGGTCCTCTGGCTCTTACAATCTTTATGCCTCCTCTTCCACAATGTTCCCTGAGCCTTAATTATAGGGCTTGTATTGTAGATGTATCTGTTGTGGTTTGGTACCTGAAGCTACTCTCTGCACTTTGGCCAAGTGTGGATTTCTACAATTGTCTCCATCTGCTAAAAAAAGAAGTGATGTGTTGTCTTCAGCAATAGGGTCTTACCTCAAGTTGTGGGAGCAGTCAGGGCCAGCAACATAGCCTGTATTACTTTGGGACTCCCTTGACAAATGACTGGAAGGGAGGTTTTCTATCCTTGGTTACTGGAGGCTTTGTCAATCTATGACTTTCTGGGGCTGTGTATATGTGGTGCGGGGCGGAGGGGATGTTATCATCTAAGTGGCCTAATTTCATTTAAATTATTTAATATATCTTATATGTATCTTTTAAGTAAATATAACATAATGTATGTCCCTATAGCTTTTTTCAGTCATCCTTGGTGTCTTTATCCCTCTGCTAACCTATTCCTCAATAGTACCCTTCTTCCTTGTCCCCAGATAAAGTCCCCCCTTACCATTCTTTCTATATCCCCCTCCATAGTAGCCATGTCTTACTACCCCTTGTCTAGAGTTCCTCCTGCCTCTGACCCCCAATCCCTTGCTCCCTTCCTGGTTTCCTCATAGACTCCATGTTGATTCATATCTAAAGATTCAGAGCCAAGGTCCACAAATACTCATTTGTCTTTTGCATCCGGGTTACCTGCTCAGTGTAATACCTTCTATTTCCATCCATACATCTGCAAATTTCATGATTTCATTTTTTTAACAGCTAAATAATTTTCCATAGTGTATATATACCACATTTTTATTATCCATTTGTCAGTTGTAGGCCATTTAGGTTGTTTCCATTTCCTAGCTATTGAGAATAGAGCAGCAGTGAATGGCTGAGCAAGTAGCTGTGGAGTAGGATGTCGGACCCTTGGGGCATATGCTGAGTGGTGGTATAGCTGGGTCACATAGTGGATTTAGTTTTAGCTTTTTGAGGGATTTCAATGCTGATTTTAATAATGATTGGACCAGTTTGCAAAATCAACAGCAAGGAATGAGAGTTCTCTTTCTCCACATTCTCTCCAGCGTTGACTGTCATTTTGTTGTTGTTGTTGATCTTAGACATTCTGACTGGGGTAAGTTGGAAACTCAAAATTGTTTTAATTTGCATTTCTCTAATTTCTAGGGATAATTATGATAGTTTTATTTCTTCTTTTGAGAACTCTCTGTTCATATTCCTTAGACCATTTTTAAATTGGGTCTTTTGTTTTCTTGACTCTGTTTTTTGTTTCTTTAGATATTCTAAATATTAATTTTTGTCAGATATGTAGATGAGAAAGATTTTCTCTCACTCTACAGACTTCCTTTTCAGTAGGTTGATTGTTTCCTCTCCTATACAGAAGCTTTTTAATTTTGTAGGTCCCACTTGTCAATAGTTGGCCTTATTCCTGAGCAAATGGAGTCCTGTTCAGAAAGTTTTCCTTAGATCTATACGTTGTAAGTTACAGCCTGTGTTTTCTGCCAGCAGTTCACAATTTCAGGTTTCACATTGAGGTCCTTGATCTGTTTAAAGTTAATTTTTATGCAGGGTGATGAGGGTCTGGTTTCATTCTTCTACATAAGGACGTCAGTTTCCTCAGCACCATTTGTTGAAGATGGTGTCTTTTCTCCAGTGTGTGTTTTTGGCATCAAATACGAGGTGGCTGTAGTTATGTACTCGTCTTTGGATCTCCTGCTTTGCTCCTTTGATCTCCTTGTCTGTTTTTGTGCCAGTGCTATGCCATTTTTGTCACTATGGCTCTGTAACATAGTTTGAACCTCCAGCATCATTTCTTTTCTCATGATTGCTTTGGTTTTCTGGGTCTTTTGTGGTTCTGTGTGAACTTAAGGGTATTATTTTCATTTGTGTGGGATTTTAGTTTTATTTCAATGTAGAATGTAGACTGGAACTTGGGAAAGACAGATTTATATTCATAAGGATGTCAGGCACAGCTTTTACTCCTCCCATCACCTACTGAGGAGTGGAGGAGACGTTCTTACAGCAGTAAGTTTAACTAGTCGAATGTCAATGGCCTTTCCCCATGTTTATCAGCCTATAATTGGGCTGCTGGCTTGTTTTGTTATTTGATGTGAGTGACAAGGTGCATGAGAGCTCAGTAGTTTTGGAGTGGAATCAAGAGTTTTGAAATGGGCATATGGTTAAAGAGATAAATAGTGAAAGATTTCAGTGGAGTCAACTACCCTGATAGTTGTCCTCTCCCTTTAGGAATCAGCTCATCTATAGCAGTGCTTGCTCTTGGCCCAGGGCATATCAGAGTGGACTGCTTGATGGAGTTAGTCTAGCTAACACTGGACAAAGTTCCAGCGCCTAAATCAGACCACATGTTTAACCCTTACTTGAAATTACTTTACACCTTTATTTTGAGTTCTGTATATGTATATATATTGCATGGCGACTTCCAAAATTCTTTCCTACAGGAAACTTAAAATTTTTTTTCAAATGTATAGCACATTGTTGTCTAAAGTTACCATTCAGAGGAATAGCACACTGTTGTCTGTGATCATTCTTCTGCATGACAGCTCTTTGTTGGCTGTAATCACCCCTCTACATGACAGCTCTTTCTTGGCTGTAGTCATCCCTCTGTGTGACAGCTCTTTGTTGGCTGTAGTCACCCCTCTACAGGATAGCTCTTTGTTGGCTGTAGTCACCCCTCTACATGACAGCTCTTTCTTGGCTGTAGTCACCCCTCTACAGGATAGCTCTTTGTTGGCTGTAGTCACCCCT
>LOEQ01005844.1:79339-90541 GCA_001685075.1 Bramus lutescens | reverse complement strand
CTGCTTTCTTTCTCCCAGCATTCTGTTCTGTCTATGCCACCCACCTAAGGGCTGACCTATCAGAAGGCCAAGGCAGTTTCTTTATTAACCAATGAAAGTAACACATAGACAGATGACCCTCCTACAATCACTTGAGTGCTATTTCTAACACAAGAAGCGAATTAAGACCATAATGGATGTCAGAGCAACAGGTTATTTCTGTTCTTGTCCTCGTGTTTTGTGATCTCTCTAAATCCCCCGGCTTCAGCTGACACATCTGAGGGATTAAATGCTAGGGCTCCTGGGTGCCCTTAAACTCTGAAATCTGGTGAGCCTAAGTCATACTTAAAGTTTTTATTGTCACATTATCTACCTGTCTATCTAACATCCATCTGTCCATCTATTATGTATGTGTGTACGCACAAGTGTGAGTGCGTGTGCTTGCATACCTATGCATCTCTGTCTATGTTTTTATCTGTGTAGTGGCTTGCAAGGTCATGGCATGCTAGTGGAAATCAGAGGACAACATGTGGGTTTGAGTTCTCTCCTTCTTCCACATGGACCCCAGAAATTGAATTCTTAGCAATCTCACTGGCTCTGAAATCAACTTATTTAAACCTTTCATGTGTCTAAAGTGTTTTTAGCTTTGGGAAACCACTTGTTCCCTCTGGCCAAAGTTAAGGTTCCTTTGTTTTGTTTTTTGATTTTTTAAAAAAAGATTTTACTTTTAGTTTTGTGCATATATATGTAAGTGCAAGTGCTGCAGAATCCAGAAGAGGGAAGGCATGGGATCCCACAGAGCTGGAGTTTCAGTGTAGGTGCTGCAAATTGAACTCTAGTTTTTTGTGAGAACAGTAGTTGCCCTTAACCATTGAGCCATCCCTCCAGGACCCCCAACTCTGAATTAAGTTCTTATATCTGTTATAAATTGTTACAGAGATAAAATATTCCTAATGCTGAAAACATGAAGTCTCTGCTAGTTTTAATTGTAAACCAATCCTAAAAGTGCCTAGACCACATACATGTTAATATAATTAAATATTAGTGTGTTTTAATACTTTATGGCTTCAGTAGTTATGTTTGGAGGGTCCATGGAAACCTCTCATTTCATAGAACAATTACTTTAGCTTTGTATTAATGTTTTCATAAGAATTTTGTACTGAAGAATTAACAGAAGCACTGGGAGGGGCTTTAGCACTGTGAAGAGGTTTGCAGTGAGGTATGACTCCCTCAGTCTGTGTTTAGGCAGCTCCTAAGAACCAGTCCTTCTTAGGAAGTAGTCTTTGCCTTGCAGGCCCTGGCAGTGTGTCAGTGTCATTCCATACCCCTTACCACAGACAGGAGTGTACAGTAACTGAAACGTGTGTTTTGAGTGCTGGGGACTCAAACCCGGGTCCTCATGCTTGTGTGGCAAGCACTGTACAGATTGAGCCATTTCCCCATCCCATAAAGTTTGTTGTTTCATTGAAGAGATATGAACTAATTGAAAATAAAGTTAGAAAGCTTTACTGTACCCAAGCTTGGTGCAGACAAGCTGGTGTGGCCATGGAGAAGTTTCTAGGGGATGCTTTGAATGTCATGGTAGGCCTCCACCCTGTTAGCTTTCAACTGACTGGATTCCTAAAGGTCAGGAACTAGCCTAATTTGGTTTTGCACTCACAATACTAATGTGCTGTCTGGAATAGAATTAATGTTTCTGAAAAGAATGAATGAAAAAATGGATTGATGAGGCATTTGTGACAGGTTCACAAATGTAGAGGGCGGCTACTCTAATGATGAAAAGATCAAAATGGAATCTATCACCCTAGGCTCAAAATTTTGCTCCAGACAAGCTCATAAAACTTGATTAACCTCATGTTTTAAAAATTTTAACTTTGAGCCAGATGGTGGTGGCACATGCCTTTGATCCCATCAGAGGTAGGCAGATCTCTGTGAATTCGAGGCCAGACTGGTCTACAGAGTTCCAGGAAAGCTAAGGCTATACACTGAGAAACTCTGTTTTGAAAAACAAAGTAAAAGCAAAAAGTTGGCTTTTTTGAGATCCATTGTGGACCTCTGGCTGAATGGTTCACCTTTTTAAAAAGAACATATTTTTAGTTGTTAAGGCTGAATTGCTGCTTAAAGTGCTAACACCGTGAAAGAGTTATTCAGAGATGGTAACACCATGGGGTAGAAGGCATTTCTAACTCCAGTTTTACTGCTCAGATTGCATATAATAACATGTGAAATATTAACAAGCTGACATTTAGAGAGCAAATGGGATAGCTAGGAAGCAAAAACAGCAGCAACAAACCTGCCATGTCAGACACACTGAAACAGAGCTGGTCTTCAGATGGCTGAGCAGGTAAAGCTGCTTACAGCCCAGTCTGATGACCTGAGTTCCAGTCCAGGGACCCACTTGGTGGAAGGAGAGCACTGACTCCCTCGAGTTCTCCTTTGACTACCACATGTGCTCTGTGGCACAGGTGCATGTGTACACACAAGCATGCGTGCATACACACACATGGACACAAACATACACATGCTAAGTGTAATAAAATGTTTTTAAAATAAGTGAAATAAATATGGAGGCATGAATGTAACATGAGGGCCTGCTTGTTGGGGTTTCTGTCCTGCCCAGTTCCCACAGTTGTTAGGTCCCAAAGAATCCCACATTTTTAAAACATAAGTTATAAAACCCATTGGCCCATTAGCTCAGGCTTCTTAGTAACTCATAACTTATATTAATTAATATATTCATATATATTAGCCACATGGCTCGTTACCTTTTTCAGTGGGGTAGGCCACATCTGCCTTCTACTGTGTCTGGACAGGACTGGGGATGAACGGGCTTCCTTCTTCCCAGAATTCTTCTGTTCTCATTGCCCTGCCTCCACTTCCTGTCTGGTTATCTCACCTATACTTCCTGCCTGGCTACTGGCCAATCAGTGTTTATTTAAAACGTAATTGACAGAATACAGTCCCACAGAACATGGATCAGACTAAGGGAAAAAGGCTCTTCATTTTTCAAAGGGCTGAGGCTTGGAAGAGAGGAAATACTATTTTTTATTTTATTTTATTTTTTTGGTGTTCTTGGAGTAATATAGTCCTGATGAACATTACATAGAAACTGGTTTCTACTCATTTGTAAAGAACTCCCCAATCACTGAATTGCCTGTCGTGGACTCAGTATCTTGTGATTGCTGAGCTTTCCGTCCCTGGAAGAACTTGAGTAGAGGCTGAGTTCATCTGCCAGGAACCCCTAAGTGACTCCTGTAGGGTGGGCTGGCAAGGTGAGCAAGGCGAGCATCGGGCCCCTTGCCTTCACAAGGCTGAAGTCTTGAGAACTGAGCTCCACTGACACTGAATAGTGTTAAGAGAACACGAGCAGAGCCATTTAAACAAGCTCAGTGTTCAGTGATATTCATCTTTACTAGGAAGAAGAAATAAGTGGAAGTAAAATCCGCTGCTGTGAGTGTGTTTGCACAGCTGTTAAGCTGTGGCCACCCACTGTCTGTCTCAAAAGAGTTAGCATTCTGACATACTTCATTTTGGGAAAAGTTAAGGGTTTAAGTTTTTGTTTTATTAAAATATTTCTTTAAAGACATTTCAAAATTCATTTTAAAGTAGTGGGGGAAGACTCCATTGTCCTACCAAGGCCAAGTTACTATTTCTAAGGTGTTTTTCCATTTAATTTCTTCAATTTTGAAGGCAGTTTTTCCTTGTGTAATAATGTATAACATAAGAGAATATCTAAAGGATTCATGTCCTTACTGGAGTCCTACTTTCGCCTTTGGTCTGACTTTGAAAAAGGAGACAATGTTAATCAAGTTCCCTGTGGCCACCTTCCTCAGGACTTACCATGCTGAAGCTATTAGGAGCGTCTCCTACCCAGACATTTCATTTTGAAATATATCTTTAGAGTTGGTCTTTTATTTTTTAATGCATTTTTTCTTACTCACTTTCAAAAAGAGGAAAAAACTATGAAAATTAAATATTCTTACCACTCAGAGATCACAGCTTTTAGCACTCTTTGGATCTTTCTCTGGGAGGGAAAAATAATATGTAATAGGAAACATGATCCTAGGCTTCGGTTGTAAATAAAGAGCTGGATCTCATCAGATGCTTTTGTGTATCAACCGGGACGATTAATGCATTCTTGCTTCATTAGTGTGATGCATTTAGATATATTAGGGGTTAATGCTATTTTGCTCGATACAATTTTATATATTGCTTGATTCTTTATGCTAATACCAAGGAATTTACATCAGTATTCACATACAATTTTATTTGATTCTAGGCTGCCCTTGTGCAGCTTATAAAACTCAAGTCTATAAACTTCTAAAGTGCTGTGTAAGGGACTTCTTTACATTTCACCACTCAGCCTCTGGATTGCACACTTAGTTCTCAGTCTGTATTTGTCTTTCTGTTTTCCTGATTATATATTTTTCTTACAACTTATAGACATATATAGACTTGTATTCCAGTTTTAGTTCCTTAGAGTAATTTATATTTGTTCATTTCACCTTAGGTTTTGTATTTTCATCATTAAGTAGATATCTATTTTTATAGTACATATAAGTGTACATGTCAATAGGATTCTCTGTGGTATTTCCATATAGGCATACGACACAGACCGCTATGGCTGTCTGTGCTTCTTCCACGCTCTCCTGCGCCTGTATCCTTCCCTGTCCCTAGTGATCACTATTCTGTTCTTAGAATGATGGGTTTTGGGTTTTACTTATGGGAAAGAGTGTGTGATATTTGTCTTCCTGTGTCTGGCTTGTTTTGTTGAACATGATGACTTTCAATTCCATTGAATTTTCTGAAAATGATAGGACCTTATTCTGCTCAGCTAAATAGTATTTTATGGTATGTGTGTATATGGTATGTGTTTATATGGTATGTGTGTATGTGTATATTGTATATGTGTGTATATGGAACACATGCATGTGTGTATATGGAACACATGTTTGTATATATGATGTGTGTATATGGTATATGCATATGTGTGTATGTATGTTGTTTCCTTTATATTTTTATCTCTTGAGCAATAGGACAATTCTTTTTTTTAACTACTCTAATTCTTACTGTTCAGAATAGTGCCATGGTATCTCTTTGGTGTGCTGACTTCATTTCTTTAGGATATTCACTCAAAAGTAACAAAAGTTGGATCATATGGTAGTTCTATTTTTAGTTTCTTTAGGACCCTCCATTTCCATAGTGGCTGGACTAATTTACATTTTGTCGGGTGTGCTGTCACAGGAACAAGGGAAGTCACTAGGACTTCAGTGATGGCATCAATACTAGCCTTCCTTATTACTGCTCTGTCTTAGTGTTTATTCTGGATCTGTTTAAGTTGTGGATATCACCTGTATTAATTACTTAGATCTTACAAGTATAGATATTGAACTGTTTCTTTTAGCTTCCAACCTCCTAGAACAAAAGTTTTTAAAACATCAACTAAAGATCCTTTGGATTTCCTTTTTTCATGTCTAATTTTATTAATTTGGGTTATCATGTTCTCTCTCACTCTTCTTTTCCTCCTCCACCCCTTTCTCCCTTCCTCTTCTCTCTCCTATGCACCTTGGCTAAGAATTTCTCTGTATTCTTGATGATGTTTATCTTTCCAGACAGCTGACTTCATCTCACTGATTTCTTTAGTATTGTTCAATTTTTTTCCTCTGGTCTTCATTATTTCTCTCCATCTGCTCATTTGAGGTTTGGATTGCTTTGTTTTTCTGAGACCTTGCTGTGTATCAGTAGGCTACTTGTTTATGACTTCTTAATGTAGGCACATATTGCAGTAAATGCCTCCCTTAGAACTACCCAGTAAGTAGTGTTTTTACTTTTATTTGATTTTAAGCATTTTCCCTGTTTTCTTCAATGATTCAATGATCACTCAACAGTTTATTGCTCAATCTCCAGGTGTTTTCATGTTTTCCTTTTACCATGTTTATTTGAAAATTTCATGCATGTGTGAAATGCATCTAGACCACATCGACCCCCATCCCCTCCCTCCAAATTCCTTCAGCTTATATTTCAATATTTTCTTTCTTTGGTTTTCTATTGAGTTTTAGTTTTAGTCCATTATGATGGAAGATATAAGAAAATATTTCAGTTTTTAAATATTTGATAAGATTTCTTTTATGGCTTCAGTGATCTGTTTTGGAGGACAGTGTCTTCACAGCTGTCATGCACATTCTACAGACATCTGTTAAGTCTGTTCCATGTGGTCCAGCTTGACTTTGAAGCTTTTCTGTCTTAATAGCTTGTTCATTGGTGAGAGTTGGTGTGTTGGGTTCACCGTTGTTTTATCTGGACCTGTAGCACTTGTTTTGTGAAACTGAGTGTTTAACAATGTGCAGTATATGTTTTCACCCATTGAATCCTCCTGATGGATTGTTTCTTTTGTTAATGGATGATGCTCTTCTTCATCCCCTCTAATTCTAGCTCCATGTCTATTACCCATCAGTCCACCTGTTCCTGCTTGTTTGCAGCTTCTGCATGCTGGGTAAATCCCTTTCCAGCCTTTCCATCTCAGTGTGTGTATCTCTGCCAGTGAGATTGGATTTTGTCCTCTCATATGCTAGTCTGCAGTTTTTAGTTGGAGAGCTAACAACCACTTACTTAGGTTCTGGGTCAATATTGAGAGTTACTTGTTACTGTCATTTTATTGGATTTTTTTTCTTGGTTTATTTGTATACCGTTTGTTCTTTTCTGTCTTCCTTATTTATTTTAGGAATTTGCCAAATGCTGAGCTAAATGTGCTTGTTTAATTCCTGATTTTTCTGTTCCTGTTGTAAAATACATTCTGTGATTTTTTTTCTTGGTTTATCTATCTGTATACCATTTGTTCTTTTCTGTCTTCCTTATTTATTTTAGGAATTTGCCAAATGCTGAGCTAAATGTGCTTGTTTAATTCCTGATTTTTCTATTTCTGTTGTAAGATACCTTCTGTGATGCTAGTTTGGTAGTCATGAATTGCTTTAGCCTGTGCTTATCTTGGAAAGCATCTCCGTTATACTAAAGGATATCTTTGGTCTGCATGGTAATCTTATTATGCGGTTGTTTGCTTTTCTGCATGTTTTCCTGGCATTGGGATTTCTGCAGAAAGGTCTGATGTGATGTGGATGAATCTGTCTCCCAAGTTACTTATTTTCTGTGGCTTTCCGAGTCTTCTTTGTTGACATTTTATCTGTAATGTGCCCTGGAGACATGCTTTTCTGGTCAAATCTGTTTAGAGTTCTAAATGCCTTTTGACCTTAGATGTCTGTTATTCTCCCTTGATTTAGAGACCTTTTTTAACTGTAATTTCAGTGATTATGTTTTCTGTGCCTGCAGTTTGTGTTTCAGCCCCTTCTACCTGTGGATTCTTACTATTAACTCCTTAATTGACATGTTGAGAAAGTCACCAAGCTAAGCCCTAAAACTTGCCCTAAAAACTGTGGTTTTTATCTTCCCACTCAGAGTGCATGAATATTGATAGCTGTGCATCCCCATGAACAGTGGTTAGATTTCCTAGTTTTAGACATTCAAATAATAGGTGATATTACTTCATTGTGGCTTGTTTGCATTTCCTTCACAGCTAATGATACAGGGGTCTCATGCTTGGTGCTTATATGTCTCTGTCTTCTTTGGTAAATCACCTGTTCAAATATTCCCTCTACTTTTTATTGAGCTGTTTAGTTTCTTTGAATTTTGTGATTATATATATTATATATGTGACTACATATATGTCTGTATACATATATGTTGTATATACACATATATCTAAACACATACACTGTTTGTTATAGTGATATAATGGCTTCTTATTCACTTTGTTACTTTCAAAGACAGGAGTTCTTAATTTCAGTAAAATCCAAGAAACTTCATTTCTTATCATAGCCCTGGGGATAATCAATTTATGTTTAAAGTTATTTATTCTAGGATATCCGCTAGGGAAAAACTGGAAGCACAGAAAAACTGGGACAGCAGAATCTACTTAAATAAATTATGCTGATCTAGAAATGGAATGGCCCTATCTTAAAGGATAGTGGGACTAAAGTCAGTTGCTTTAGGTTTTTATGCTAATGAGGAGGAGCACATCGGAGTTCCAGGTTATGCACTGAGATGTTGACAATGGTGATTACTGAGTAGTGAGATCATAACTGGCTTATATTTTCCTTTTTTCTATGTGGTTTTATGTTCTGTTTAGAAAACTTCTTTCTGTCTAGAAGGTAGGCAAATAACTAATCATTTAGAAAAGAAAGTATTTTAATACTTTTAAGTTCTTCATAACCTCGGTGTTGCATGTTCAGAGACCACTGGAACAGCCCGCAGTTTCCTGAGAGGGTGTTTGGTGCACACACTGCACCTGTGCTGTTTGCCTTTAGCTACCTTGGTATTTACTTCCCAGCACTGACTTCTGGAAGCTCCTCTGTTATCACTTCTGTCTTTTGGTTCCACAAGTGACTTGTGCTGTAGGCAAATGTGTAAGGATGAATTACCCATCTCAGGAAAAGCAAGGAGCGATCGCCAAGTGAGGCATCCTACTAATGGATAGGGAGCCTGTTTCCTGGCTTGTGATATGCTCGTGAACAACCAACTTAGCCTGGTGTTTAAGTCTCATCAGTGCTGCCGAGATGTCGCCTGGTACTCCTGAGTCCTGGGTTTGACTATTGGTTGTGTTTTTGTTACACAAAGGAACTATCGAAAAACCTTGAACTAAGCACCAACAGTTTCCAGCGGCAGTTGCTTGCAGAAAGGAAAAGGGCGTTTGAGGCTTATAATGAAAATAAACTACTTCAAAAGGAGCTGCAGCAGCTCTATCACAAGCTGAAGGTAGGCATGTCTTTTTAGATTCCATTATTTCTCCTGTCATATAAATTACATGAAAACCTCGTATTTTTTTAAAAGTAGTCACTATTCATATTTGTTACTATGTAATTTCCAAAATTCTAGTATTATATCTGTCACTTAGAAAGAAAAGCATTCTTAATATAATTACTATAACAAAGTAAAGTACTGTATATGCCAGTAGCAACAATGTAAATGAAATAAATTTTACAAAATTCTGGAAGAGAACCATGGGAATGCACATGTGCAACACATTCTTAAAAGACCCAATACTCTTCACATGACCCCAGACTGCTTGCTTTTCAAGTTAATGCCGCCTTCATTTCATTTAGAGGAAACCAATTCACATTAGTTAATTGTATTAAACATATTTTCATTTTATGGAGGTCATTGATTGAAAGTTTGTTTAGAATTCTACAAAATTATGCCTAACCTTATAGAGTTTTCTCTTTGATGTGCAACTTCTCAGAAAAAAAAAAAGACATTACTCCCATATTATGAAGATCCCTTGGGTTGAAAACATGATTTAATTTTTATTAAGTCAGTAATAACCCAAAACACATTCTTAAGAAAGATTCCACTTTTGTCTCCATGCCTAAACCTGAATCACACACAGGTGGGCATTGCTCTCTATTGGGGAGGAAGTGGAGCCTGGATCACAGGTGGGCATTGCTCTCTCTATGGGGGAGGAAGTGGGGTTTGCTTCCCTCCCCCTTGTCCCCCTTCCCCCCTTCTCCCATTCCCTCCCCCTTCTCCCTCTTCCTTTTCCCCTTCCTCCTTTTCTCTCCTTTCCCCTTTCTTCCCCCCCCTCCTTGGAGATACTTCTTTCTCTAGTTTGACAGTTACAATGGAGAGCTGACCTAGAGATGTTTCAGTTTTCTAAAGAAAGTGTTGGTTATCACACTGCAGGTGTTTGTTTAATTTCAAACTGATTATCTTCCTTTCTTGTATTTTCAGGAAAAGGAGAGGGAATTGGATATAAAAAACATATACTCTAATCGTCTGCCAAAGTCGTCTCCAAAGAAAGAAAAAGAAGTTGTTGCAAGAAAAAATGGTATGGTAGATTACTGCTGAAACTGGAGCCGTGTGATATGTGGGCTCTAGAGTCATGAAAGTGAAGGGGAGGAGCCTTGGAGTATATTTGGTCTGATTTTTACACATCAATGTTGCTAGTAATCACAGTCTTTCAACTTTTGTCTTTCTAAGAACAAGTCATTAAAATCCTGTCTTAGGGGGATGGAGAGGTGACTGGGGTAGGGGTGGAGGTTACGAGCACTTGCTGATCTTCCAGAACACCCATGTAAAGGTGGCTCATATTGACCTGCAACTCCAGATCCAGGACATCTGATGCCCTCTTCTGGGCTTCTTGAGCACACACACATTCATGGCACACAGACATGGCAGAGACAACCCATGCACATAAATTAAAAAAAAAAAAAAGAATTTACAAAATTAAAAAAAAATACGTTTTATGCAGCCTTTTAAAAAATGTCTACGTGTTCCTGTGTTGAAGCATCCCAAAATGTGTTAATGTACAGCTTTTATGTTCTCATTAAACTTAATTTTAACAAAAGGTTAAAAACCTTATTGTAATTCTGATAACGTAAAATATATAATTATTGCAAGTATTAAGCACCTAGCTTTATAATAGTTGTACTCTTTGTTGGTGCTATTTCATCCATTCCTTCCACTTTCTAGTGTGTTTTAAAGCAAATCCAGACACTATTTCACTTCTCTTATACTTTGAAGTATTGTGCGATTTTCCTTTTCCTAAGCAAAAGTATAATTCTATGAATTAAGAGAAATTTTAAAGTATTCACTTTGCAAAAGTTGATTAGCATTTGTAGTATAATTGTCCTCAGATCACATAATGGCTAGTTAACACTTCATGAACGAAGTGTGTCCTCTCACTTAGATGAATATTGCCAGTTGAATGTATGTTAATGTTATTCAGTGGGGTTAGAAAACTTGTTTATGGTTTTCTTGGTAGTATCATGCCAGAGTGACTTTAGCGACCTGTGTACAAAGGGAGTGCAGACCACTGAAGACTCTGAGCTGGAGGAATTCCCTGTCATGCCACAGACTGTCCTGTGTCATGAGAACAAATGGGATGGACCAGAATCTCTTTCTTCGGTGAGTTTGTCACAATGGCTAGAGCCCAACCCCAGGAAATCTGTTTTCACAACTGTGGCTGAAGTTCTCACAAGCTGCCCCCCCAACCCCGGTTCTGTGTCCCCTGGGGAAGAGTGATCGTTACTAATATTCTTTAAATAACATTAATATTATTATTCCGATGTTATTCCGCGGGTGGAAAGATGGCGCGGGACATGAACGAACCCACGTGTATAGGTTTATTAGGGGGAGTGCAACACGGGCCCGTGAGAAAAGGTGAACAGAGAGAGA
>LOEQ01005844.1:41503-65532 GCA_001685075.1 Bramus lutescens | reverse complement strand
AGCCAGACTGGAAGGGATGTATATAGAGAGAAGTCAGGGAGACAACATGTAGCTGCCAAAGGAGAATAACCATACCGGTAGGCCACAGTCTCATAGTAATACATAGATTAATAGAAATGGGTTAACTTAAGATATAAGAGTTACTTAATAAGCCTGAGCTAGTAGGCCAAGCAGTGTTGAAATTAATATAGTTTCTGTGTGATTATTTGGATCTGGGCAGCCAGGAACAAAAGAGCGATCTCTGCTTACATGTTCCCTAGAAATAAACTATCTTAAAGTGTGTGTGTGTGTGTGTGTGTGTGTGTGTGTGTGTGAAAGTGATGTTCATGGGTATAGATAAGGACACATCCATGCTAATATACTTAGAGTGATGGTCCTGGCTTTTGAGACATAGTCTCTTTGCTGAGGTTAGCCATGCTATCTGACCTGGTAGCTTCTGGAGATTCCTTTTTCTCTGTCTCTGTACTCTAAGATCACAGACCCTCACATCGCTGCATCCAGACATTATGTGGGTTCTAGGGATTCAAACTCAGATCACCAGGTTTGTATAGCAAGGTTTTTACCTGCTGAGCTATCTCCCCAGCCCAGAAGTTATTATCTTTATAATAGCTTCAGCTAGTTGTGGCTGTTACTGTCAGTTTTCTGGCTAGTGGGTCAGAAAATTTGACCTAGTTTAAGAAAGAAGAAAGAAAGAAAGAAAGAAAGAAAGAAAGAAAGAAAGAAAGAAAGAAAGAAAGAAANGAAGGAAGGAAGGAAGGAAGGGAGATTTTATTAAAACATCTAATATCAGAACAACTGGGCAGTTCATATGACCTTTCTCTTATATCCTATGATCCTCAGATTTCCAGAAAAAAAAAAAACTTGAAAATGTATAGTATTCTCTCAAAAAGGACTAATCAGTGACTTAAGTTTGACATTCTGTGTGAACATACAATTACTTTAGTAACTGGTCTCTTAAAATTTTAAGTTTTTTGAAAGCTTAGAAAGCTGGTCTGTGTGTGTGTGTGTGTGTGTGTGTGTGTGTGTGTTTAATAATCCAACTGAAAACTTGTGAATGAGTCTTACATACTAAAGTTATCTAAAGGATTAGTTTGCAAGCAGGAGGTGGTTTAAGTAAAATTAAAACAGAGCTAAGTACATAAATTTTTGTGCATTCTTCAGTACCTGGGAATAATACATGTGTTATTTATGGTCAGTGTCCATTAGGTTTTTATGAGTTAAGATATTGTTTTCAATGCAAATCTCCGTGTCTTTCATGGCATCCTAGCTTACTACAAAACCAACCAAACAAACCATTTCATCTTCAACAGAACTGTTTTTGTGAAATATGTTTACATGGGATTTGTTATTGTACCAACTATGGAGCTGTGTTAAGCAAACCACTGACAATAGAGATGAGGTGTGGTGATAGTGGCAATGACTCCTCCTGGCGGTTTCTGATGTGTCCCAAGGTTTTTCTCCCAGGCACAGGCTCCAGCAAATGTATATTGGGCAGGCCAGTGAAACTGTAATACAGTTCCAAGTTTGGAACATATTTCTAAACTGTGATTACCCCAGTACAATTTTTGCCTGAGGACTAGCAGTCTCTTTAGTAATTAATACATTAGTTCTGGTTCTGCCACTGGACTCAGAACTTTGTTCCTCTCTCTTGCTGTTCTGTCTGCTCAGAAACACGCTCTGGTGACCTTGTTGACTCTTGATCTCCTCCTTCTCCTCTTCCCCAGCCATTCTCATTTTGGATGTAGTTTAATTTCTATTTCTGTTTTTAAGTATCCTGTTGATTAACTAGAAAGTTTGATGGAGTCCAGCGGCATAATTAAATCGATGAGCAGTGTCAGTTGGGTGTTTCTTAGCTGCAGGCATGTTGCTAGGATACTCTTAAAGACACAATTCTCTTGATTATCTGCATAAGCTAGATTGCCCAAGTAGCATTTTTATCATTCATAGAAATACAGGTCAGGTTGCATTTGAATTTACAGCGAGATGAGTGCTATCCAACTCCGAGTGCTTTCAGCATCACGGAGATGTATTTAGGTATGTGCACAAAGATTGTATTTGGAATAATAATTTAGGGGCTGAGAATTAGTCGTCTATTTTAGGGAGAGCTCAGTGTCCACGGATTTGAAGCTGAAAGAATTCTGAATTTAAATAACCACTGGGAGACTCTATCTCCATTGTGTGTGTAGCGCTGCAGAAATCCCACTGTGGTTATTGTGGTTATTATTATTTACTGTTGTATTTGATTCCAAAATTTCAAACAAATTGCAATCACGGTCCCTAAATCACGGCTGATTTAGTAAAATAACAAGCTTGAAAAGTAGAAATTCTTCTATTGTAATTGTTTTCATATGGACAGTTTTTTGTTTTTTTTTTTAGGTTAAGGGCTGGCAAATAATTTTATTTGGGTGGTGTTCTAACAATTATTTTATGGCTAATTAATATGAAAATGTCAGTGTCTGTGTCTAGTCCTTGCCTATGATGCATCTGTTAATGTGTTTATTTGTTTAACAAGTGCTTTCAGGGATTCTATTGTATATAATGCGATTGCTAGAAACCATTGGAGGAATTTTAAATGTGACTATGACATCGATTTTCATTTTGGAGCCATCAGTTCCATACTAATGCAGAAGATGGATTGCACAACTCGGGAATTGCAGATAAGATGTAATGAAAGAGTCAGTGGGAATCCACTCCACAAATGAATAGTGGAGTTATTTATGAGACAGCATTGACAGCTTTCGGTAATCAATTGAATGAGGGAGAGGGAGAGAGAAGCCTGCAGGAACTGAGGAGGTAGCAGTGGAGCTGCCATGAGGCCTGTAAGAATAGATTTGAGAGGAAATGACAGGTAGCTTCATTTTAATTCACCTTTTTTTTTTTGGTCCATTTTGTTTTCCTTAAGTCAAGATCTTTCAAGTGGCCGAAGCTGGCCGTGAACTCTTGACCCTCTTCCCCTGACTCTTTGTGCTGACATCATAGGCGTGTGCCGCTATGCCTGGCTTGTAGCTCTTTCTTAAGTGTGTTGAGTTGCTGAACATGCATACAGACACATGAGAGCAGCAGGCAGAAGGCAAGTCTACAGCAGAGATGTTGATTTAGGGCTTTGTTACACACGGATGGCATTTATACTCAGGGATCAGCACAAGGGTGCTTAGTTGTAAAACACATGAGTTGAAACGGCTGTAAGAACACTGAAGTCATTCTGCCCATTAGCTTCTACCTTTGAAACGGTTTTCTTACAAAGAATTTCTCATTTTTACTTGAAGTTTCAAAGGTATCTGAATTATAGAGTTAATGAAGTCATCCCTCTCCCATTTCCCCATCTATTAATAGGAAAGGAGCTTGATTTTTTTTTGAAGATTTTTAGGAAGAAAAGGCATCTTTTTTTCTGAAAGGGCTTTGATTCCTAATTGCTTGCCTCTGCTAAATTTTACAAATGGGATTGAAGATAATTGAAAAAGTCTCCCTGTAGCTGCTGCAGAAGCACACCATTGGCAAATAGGCAAATAAGATGACATCAAACTTTAGTTCTACCAGCCCATCTGAAGAACTGTTCTGAGGGTCCACGTCTGGCTTTGTGACTTGTCTGATGAGCCCTTTCCCCATGTCAACATCACAGACATCACTATTTCACCTTCTTAAAAAAAAAAACCCTATTTGCCAAGGTAGTGTAGTCTATGGTGTGTAAGTCAAGAGGACATGGAAAGACACAGTCAGTTCTTACTCTTCTCCACAGTCCCCAATCTGAGTCAGAAACACCCCTATCCACAACCAAAGTCTTCCTGTTGATTTCCTAGGAATCCTTCCATAACATAAGCAAATGGAGGCAATGTGGATGTTTGTCTTTAGTAAATGAAAGACAGCATGTTTTGTACATTGTGGTATACCTAGGTGAACATTTATGCCTTGTCCTCCACAGCTGGTAATCAAAGCCAGGCCCTTGTATATGGTAGTCAGTCAATCAAACTAAGTTACATCCCTGGCTTAGAAAGAAAATGTTTACCTTTTTAAAAAAAAGACTTTAAAGATATTTTTAAATTATAATTAAATTTTTTTGTGCACGTGTGTGGGTGTTTTATCTTCATATTATGTCTGTGCACCACGTGTGTGCAGTGCCCATAGAGGCCAGAAGAGGGTGTCAGATCCCCTGGAACTTGAGTTACAACGGGTTGTGAGCCACAATGTGGATGCTGCAAATGGACCCCAGGTCATCTGGAAGAGCACCCAGTGCTCTTACCTGCTCAGCCATCTTTCCAGCTCTTGGGATACTTTTATTAAAACAATGCTGATACTTCTGTAATGTTACCCTGTGTATCTGAGACTATGGTCTGTGTTCTGTTTAATTCTATAAGCTTCAATAGTGTTTTAAGGTTTTGTTGGATTGTTTTTGCATAGTCCTTACATATTTCTTGGTAAGCTTATGCTAAGGGCTTCTGAGGTTGAGTCCCAGGGTATTTTGAATACTGGGTGCTCTACCACTGAGCTATATTTCCAGGCCCGTTTTTGTTTTCATTGCTATTGAAATAAGTAATTTTCTTCCATAGGATATTTTATATGACTACTGTTTATATATATATATATATATAAAATTATTTTTTGAGGTTTGGAGGTATATAAACATTTTAATAATGAGGTTTCTGACTCCTCACTCCCATATGACATCACCTTTGCTTCTCTTGGTGATGGCATCAGCGTCTTCTTCCAGCAACTGAACACAATGCTACACAGAACTGAATCATGCATAGTTTAGGGATGCATTCATTGTTTTCTCTTTAAATGTGGCTCTAACTTTGGAGCTGAGATAGATTTAGTTTTCTTCATATTAAACAATGCATTTATTTTCTCATTATACTTAAGAATTTTAACCAAGAACATTTGTCCAGTTGTTTTTCAAGTGCTTTTTTTGTGGCTAGCAAGACATTTATGTACTTGTTCATTCAGAACTAATGTGGTGGATTGTATTAATAAGAGATGTTTCTATTTCTATTGTAGCCATTGTAGATTTATTTTACTCAATATGCTGAAGTGTTATTTGATGCATAAAAGATTTATAATTACATCCTCACTGTGAATTGGGCCATTAGCTTTAAGAACATCTTTATTTTTATGGATCATTTATGCTTTGAGGGTTGAATTTCGCCTTTCCTATTAAGATCTTGATCCTGTTTTTATTGTGAAGTATATTTGCATCTATTAATTTTTAGCCTTGTTTTGTGATCCAGCCTCAAAACCACTTTCAATGTATAAGTTAAGTTACTTGGCATTTATTGCTAGTCAGATAAGTTTGATTTTTGTTCCATGCTGCTATTTTATGTACTCTTGTGTCAGCAGTTTAAAAAATATATGTATTTTTCCATTATGTGGAATTTTCTTTGCCTATATATGTACTAAAAAAGGTTTTTTTTTTCAGTGTCTAATACCCTTTCCTTCTATTCCTTTGGGTAGTGTCTATATAGTTCCATAACCAGGGTGTTAACAATTAGCATGATTCTTTTCCCTGTGTGCTCTTCACCAACAAAAGATTTTGGTTGGCATGATCTTCCTTATTCTTTGTTTTACTGAATATTATCAAGTTTCTGCTACTTAGTTCATCAGTTTTAAATGATGTCTTTCAACTTTCAACTTTGTAGATGAGGCTGTGAATTTCTTCTCTTCCCAACTTTTTCATTTTGTGATGTCTATGCTGTCAGGGTGTAGAAATAGTTGTGTTCTGTCTTGACACCTGCTCTGCAGCGGCACTGCTCTTCTGTGAAATACTTTGACGTTCAGAAGACATCCTTCTGCAGCAGTGTCCACTGTTGTCTTGCGGTTGCTGGAGGAGGGTCACTTGCCCACACTAGAATCCTCATTGCCTTCTGACCCCAGAATTAGGCTCTAGATAGAATGCAGACGGTCAGCTTTCTAGGACTATACTGACTTAACTTATGTTTCTGGAATATAGAAAAAGTGAGCTTGACACAAGACCTCATGGAGGGACTTCTAGAAAGTAGGGATGAGACACCATGGAGGATAAGCAGAAAAAGAGAGCTCCAAAACATCCATGCATTAGTGAATTGATATTCATGGGATTAAATGGCTCTTGGTGTCATGGGGATATTCTAAAGACTGTAGTAAATGTTTCTTGGAATTGACGGAGGGAAGAATTCTGTCCACTGATCACCATACTAATTGGTTGAAGGTGTTAGCTTTCTTACTCTTCTAGATGGAGGATGTGTGAGCACCGAGCACAACTCACCACTCAGGTGGGCTGCTACCCACAGAAACAGACTGTAGTCCACATGGAAGGACATGCCACAGGGAAGGTGGTTAGGGCCAGGTAAAAGGAAGGGGATGTGAGATGGTATACAAGAAGCGTTGGGTACAGTGTAACCACCTTTGTCTGTCTTTGTCTACAGGGTTAGAGTTATTTGATATTCTGATTAATTTTAACCTTTAGCTTACTGCTATTGTGCATTGCTAATTTTCTATTTTATTTAACTGTCATATATATGACAGAATTGTCATTTTGAGGAATTTATAGGGATTCTATTTTAAGATTTAACATATCCTCAAAAATTGTAGGTTTTCCGGAAATACACGTGCTTTATTTGTAGAGCACAAATTTCAATGTTATTGTCATTTAAATTGTTGTTTGTTCGAATCCTCCATATTCAGTTCTCTTTATACTTAGCTCTGGTCAAAACTTAGTACACAGAGCAGTGGCTCTCAACCTTCCTAACGCTGAGACCCTTGTCTACAGGTCCTCAGGTCATGGTGACACCAACCATAAAATTACTTTCATTGCTAATTCATAACGGTAAGTTTGTTACCGTTATGAATCATAATATAAGTATTTGTGTTTTCTGATGGTCTTAGGTGTTCCCTGTGCAAGTGTCATTCAACCCTCAAAGGGGTTCTGACCCACATGTTGAGAACTGTTGACATGAGGCAGGCTTCCTCAAACTCATAGAGATCCCCCTGCCTCTGCCTCCGGAGTGCTGGGATCAAAGACATGCACCATCGCATCTGGCAAGTCCCTCTTTCAGAATGCTATTTCCATCAATTTCTTCATATGCATTGCTTTAATGTATTTTCACTAAAGTTAGTGGCTCCTGTTTTGGAGTCTGGAGAGTGTTACTTACAGCTCTGTCCTTTTCAGCTCATAAACCATTTGAGAAAGATACTCAGACATCAGACTAGGATGAAATATCACCTTCACTGCATGGAAAACTGGATTAGGAGACGCCGTGTGGATTTCTAGATAAGTCAGACTTTCTCCTGTTAACCCACGGTAACTAGTCAGGGGTGGAATATTTGACTGGGCAGATGCCCTGGCCCGGGATTTCTAAGGAGTGAGAGCAGAGCAACAAGCTGGGAAGCATGTGCTAGGAAGATATACTGAAGCCAGGGCCAGAAGCATAGGATTTTGCTGACCGTTCAAGCAGTGTGGGTAGCAAGGGCTTCCTTCAAACCCAGGCACTAATGCTACCACTCGGTGACACACAGGAGCCTCCACGTTCTTTTCCAGTAGGTTGTTCTAAGAGTGTGGCAAAGGGTACAGTCCAGGATGGTGCAGTAATGCTTGGCTGATCATGATCTGGAGCAAAAGTATGGCCATGAGAGCAAACACAGCAGCTCTGGAAGCTGCACTGAGAGCTTCCAGGTGGAGAGGTCTGCGTCTCTCTCCTTGCCATTACTGCGTATTTTTTTTTACCAACGTAAAAACTTCCCATTTGCTTTAGTCATGGCAGCCTGGTCCCCAGCTTGGCCGGCTTGCATTTCTCTTCTATTTTTGTGCATCTATTGATTTATACTTTATGAAAGATTTTTTTTAATTTTGGATAGATTCCTATAAAGAAATACACTTGCATTTTTTTTCAAAATCCAGTGGCCACGTGATGGTGGTGCATGCCTTTAATCCTAGCACTTGGGAGACAGATCTCTTGAGTTTGAGGCCATCCTTATAGAGTGAGTTCCAGGACAGCCAGGGCTCCACAGAGAAACCTTGTATCCAAATAAATAGATAAATATCCAATGTAAGTGTGCTTGTGTCCTTGTCTTTACACAGTTTTCACTCCTGGCTTTTGCTGAACAATAGTCATTCTTCTCCCAATTTATTACCACTGCTGTTTGGGTTTTCTTCTTGTTCATGACTTGGAAACTACTAATTTGATACTTTTTTCCATTTTGTATGTGTGTGTGCACATGTGTGAGCAGGGTGCATGTCCATGTGTATGTACAAGTATTTGAAGCTGGAAGATAAACTACGCTACCATCGTCAGAAGTACTGTCCACTGTCCAACTCCTTTGTCTCTCATTGGCATGGAGTTCACCGGTGAGGCAAGGCTGGACAGCAAACTCCAGGGTTCCTCCTGTCTCTACTTCCCCAGGATTGGGATGTTAAGTAGGCACCACCTTGCCTGAAGTTTTTAATGTAGGTCCTAGGAGCCAGGCTCTCATGCTTGTAATCCAAGCACTTTACCAACTGAGCCATCTCCCCAGCCTAAAATATTACAAATTTTACATTTTTGCAGTCAGTATTTTACCTTTCAAGACTGTTGCTTAATATCCATAAATCTAATAACTATATTAGCAACTAGACTTAAGCTGAACTGTATTGGTTTTATTGCTAATAGATTTTTATTCTATATTGTCTTCGCTTTTAAAATTCTGATAGTTTGTTTTCAATGCCTCATGTATTTTCTTAGCAAGTTATATAGACGGTATACTTTCCTCCTCAAAACTAAAGAGACTAACATTTGTCAAATATTGACTGCTATTCTGAAACAATCTGGCAAATGGTAGGGTAAACAACTCTCAACACACTTCTTCATTGCAAGCTTCTGTGAGTCTGTATTATGTAGTTATGGATTATGAATCTTAGAGACATGAATTGCTTCCCAAACTTGAACCAATCCAATTCTCTTGTCATTGAGTGTTATGGAGAACAATTGTAATCACGCTCCCTCCTTTAGTAACTTGTTTATCTAGATCTCATTTGCGAGGGAAGTAAAAGCATCTCTGGGATTCATTTACGATAGGCCTCTTGTTTGACTTGGTATGCTGTTTCAGATGGAGTTTGGTACATGAAACAAAATCTAATCTTCATACATTACACAGAAAGAATTTGACAAAAAAAAAACCCTGGAGCTTGTGAAGACAGAACTGGAGGACTTGGTAGAGTGGGCTTATGGAAATGGTCCCCTGATGTGTGATTCTCCTCTGTATGCTGTGGATTCCATTGGTTAATAAAGTAACTTCCTTGGCCTGTTGATAAGGTAGAATAAAGGTAGGTGGGGGAAACTAAACTGAATGCTGGGAGAAAGAAGGAGGAGTTAGAGAGAAGCCATGTAGCCCCACTGGAGCCAGACAGAACTTTACCCAGTAAGCCACTGTGATGTGGCGATACACAGATTAATGGATATGGGCTAAATTAAGATGTAAGAGTTAGCCAATAAGAAGCTAGAGCTAATTGGCCAAGTAGTGATTTAATTAATGCAGTTTCTGTGTGATTATTTCGGTTCTGGGTGGCTGGGATGAACAAGCGGCCCCTCCTCCAACAGTTCCCAGAACACTGGAGGGCTGAACGATGCCCCCTGCCAACTCAGAGGTCACCTGACTCCAGGAACACATCACCACAGCTACAGTGCAGGGGTCATGAGGCACAATTAGAAAGTTACTGCCACTCCAAAAGAAATTGTCTACCTAGCAGCCAGAAATTGTATTTGGGGTTCTCTACAGTTTTGATCTTCAGTATAAAAATATCCTAAATGGAGGGAGGATGTCTTCCAGATCCCTAGGTCAAAACAAATTCTCGGTCCAAATATCTGTCTCAGGTTTCTAGTCTTTTGTGCTCATAATAGCAGATGGACTCCTGGATGAACACTTGGTGTGTGGGCGTGACTCCTCTAGTCAAGGTTGAGCATCACCTCAAGGTCTAGGGTTTGTCATCCATCAGAATCTAGGATGTTCAAACCTCCTCTCAGGGATCACCAACTTTTCCTTCCACACGGGCAGTAGTGACAGTTCAT
The DNA here is from genome assembly GCA_001685075.1 of Bramus lutescens. NCBI lineage: Eukaryota > Metazoa > Chordata > Mammalia > Rodentia > Cricetidae > Bramus > Bramus lutescens. Next base: position 55,522 of record LOEQ01005844.1, on the reverse strand, counting down.
ATGCAGCAGAAGCCACCAGAGACAAGGTTACATCACCTGTCACTCAAGTCCTCAGGAGCAACTGCTGCTGTCCTAATGACCACCAGCAGGTTTCCAAGTTTTCATTTTCTTTCAATAAGGATCTCCAGAGAATTATATAAGGTGCCAGAGCAAATCCCTCCTATTGGGTGACCAGAATAAACTTTGTTCATTAAAACATTAAGTTCTGTACCCTCTAGATATTCAAATCTGCCAATTCTTTGAACATGTAATGTGTGACCTCACACAGCATGGTGAGGAATGAGCCCATATTTGTATGTGGTGATGGGACTTCCTACATGAATGTCTGTGACTGTACCTGGTTGCAGCACCTTGTCTTCTCTGTTCAGGGGTGCGCCCTGCTTTGGGATTATATCCAGTGCTCTCTTTCTCTGCTGAAAGCAATGAGCTTTCCTTGCCCTGGTATTTTCTAGTTGTGTCCATGAGCTTTGCATCCGCCAGAGAGTGAACTCTTTTGTTCACTGCTTTTGGGTTGTTTCTCTACCCCCTTCTGCCCCCGAGATTGATCCTGAAATGGCTGATACTAGACATAATCTTCAAGATTCGGTTTCTCTCTGGTTATCAGAAGATCTGGTAAACTGTTCTTGACCATGGATGCTCCGTGCAGTAGATTTTTACTGACTCTATTGATTCTGTTGTAATGTACATGCATATCTGTATGTTTGCATCATACTGGTCACCATGTGTATGTGGAGAGAGGAGATCGATATTGGATGTCATCCTTTATCATCCTCTGTTAGAACATGGACCTGCACCCTTAGGCCAGATCTCATGGCCTGATTCAGGCCATGCCCCACCCCCACTCCTCGCCCCCAGCAGAGAGCTAAGAAGCAGTCTTTTGGGTGACAGCTCTCAACTTAGGATGCCTGGCTCCTCCATGGTCTTTTTCAGGTACGCTTTTCTGAACTAAATCATCAGAGGTGCAGCTTCCTGCCACCCTTAAAAGTTTGTATGAAGCCAGCTCTCTCCTTTGTTCAGGGAATTTGCTCTGAAGCCTGCTCTCTGCAGAGGCCTCTCTTCCACTCTCAGGTAGAGTTTCTCTCCCTCACCTGCTCCTTCTCACTCTTAAGCTTCTCTCCAGGTTTTTAAAGGGAAGGCCTCTCCTTTCTTTTAAGACTCCATCGTGTTTGAACCTCCAGATAGTGTGCTGTTTCTGTCTAATGCGTAACCTCAGGGCTATGATGAGGCCTGAGACTCTTACATCATAATATACCCCACACATGAAAGGAATCCGTGTCTGCTTCCTTTCCAGACCGACCACCATTCTCTTCCTTATTTAATACAGTCCACCTTTATGCTTATTATTTTTAATTGAAAATCTATACAATGTAGTCTGATCATAGTTTCTGTTCCTCCACCTCCTTCCAGATTCTGCCTACCTTTCTGCCTCCCCATGCATCCAGCTTCTGTATGCTTCCCCCTTCATTTTTTGACACAGGATGTCTCACCGAATCCAAAGCTCACTATAGAGCTACATTGGTAGCGTGGAGCTCTGAAGATCCTCCTGTCCCTGCACTGCTGCAATTCTAGGCCAGCATTGTCCTATCCTGTTTTATCTGGGTGCTGGAGACACAAACTCAGCTTCTTAGGCTTCTGTGGCAATCCCTTTGCCAGTGAAGCCATCTCCCAGACTGTTGACTCTTCTCTATTTGTCTTGTCTCAACAGTACTTCCAGCCTTCTCCGTGGTTCCTCCTGTTCTGGTCCCCAAAATGTCCCTAAAAGTCTAGTAAAATCTGTGAGACTACTTGCACCTTTGTTGACAAGAGATGCCTCGATGACTCCACAGCTGAGTAACTGGAAGATCTTCCGGGGCGTTTTCCATTAAGTGCTTTTCTTCAGCTGATTGATGCAGCCTTCACCATCCAATTCCTCTACCTCTGTCCTCACCGGGGAGCAGAGACCTGTTACCTTGGAAAGTTTTTCTCACATGGTGAGATGAGTCTCTGTATTTGTGGATATGTTGTAGGAGGCATTTCACACAAGACCTGACACAGTCAGGGTGATAGAGTCATAGACTGGAGGCACTTCCAAAGGTGCATGTTTGTTTACTACTTTGCAACATTCCTAAATGCCACAAGAAGAGTCTTTCCTTGCCAGCCTAAAACTTTTAGCAAGACAGTGACCACCTTAAGCTATTATCTCCAGCAAGACTTTGAAAATGATGCCAAGGTTAAGTCTTTTCGATTGACAGCTTGGCGCATTGTTATTTTATTATACATTATTTTATTATTGAAACATGATGAAGGGACATAAGGACCAAAAGACTACAAGGATAAGTGATACAAAGAAAGACTGGGAACTTCAGCTAGTGGAGTGTCCTCTGGCCCAGCATTTACCATTCCCTCCACTTCCCTACCAGCCAAGTGAGGTGAGGAAGCCCTCCCAATCACTGCCATAGAGATGCACGGCCACGTGTGTGCTCTCACACAGATGACAATGTCATGTAAGAATACCTCATAGGACAGGCAGAACTGGATTGTGACAGTAGTGCCCCTTCTGAGAATCCACTGGAGTCCAGTGATTCAGGTGCACTGTGAAGGGACACATATTGTAAGTGACAAACACTGAAGGCAGACAGATGGCTTCTCTGAGGATTCACTGAGGTCCTATATTGCCCAGGCTATTTGCTTGTGAATTCTAGAGTTTCCTATATATTGCAAATTCCTAAGACCCATTATTTTTTTCTGAGAAGGACCTTGGTTCAGGAAGAGATTTGTGTTCATTTAATACAGTCTCAAAAACTCTATTACTAATGGGAGGCCGCATGTGTCCCACCACTCATGGGGAGAACCAAGGTTCATTACAATCCCTGTCCAAGTAGCTACCCGATCGGTTACAGTGGTGACAGACTCAGAAGCATATCTTTGCCACCCACTTCCAGTAGCCTCTTACTTAAAACGTCTGGATGATAGGAGGAGGGGTCAGTGCCACATACCACCCAGGAGATTTAGGACTGTTTACTGTCTGGGATGTGCCTTATGTATGAACAGGATGGAAGGAAAACCAGAGCGAACATTTAAAGTCCCTTTTAGTTCTAGCTTGTGAGTCTCAAAATGCAGCCTAGTAGGCTTGTGATTGGTGTGAGGTCATGGGGTATCAGAGCCCTCCACCCAGCAGCTCCTCCTTCCCTGCTGCTCTGTTTACAAGCCTTTTAGCTTTGCTCTTACCTTGAGGAGGCCCTTGAAAAATGACTCCCTTTGCCTTAACTCTTGGATTTCTTCAGAACAACATGTCACATCTAATTAAGGTGACCCAGTGACCAGCTAGTTTTACAAACAGCAGCTGCTTCTGCTGAAGTGTGCCCTAAAGCCTTGATTGTCCTCAATCTGGGGAACAAATTTTTTGTTTCCATTAGTATTTAACCTATTATGGCTCTTGGTGATTTGACACTTCTACGATTGGTAAGAAGATGATGACCGGAAAGCTCACCTTCCCACATAATCTTACCTGGGTTCCAGGTGAAAATTTTCTTGCTCTGCAGTTAGAAGTTGCTCTGTTGACCTCACAAGGGACTGTGCAGGGAAAGATGCTAAGCACAATAGAAGTGTGTACACAAAGTATCAATCTAAGATCTTCATTCTATTGCCAGTAAGTCTGGATTTCAATTTAAAAATCTTGTCTATGTGCATGTGTGTGTGTGTGTGTGTGTGTGTGTGTGTGCATGTTTGTGTCAGTGAATGCAGGTACATGCATGCCATAGTATATTGGTGCTCATCTCTCTTATTTGAGACAGAGTGTCTTATTTATTGCTGCATATGCTAGGCTATCTGGGCTGTGAGCTCCCAAAGACTCTTCTGTGTCTCCACCTCCTGTCTCATGCAAGAGAGTCTGGATTACAGATGTGTGCTAGGCCACCCAGCTTTACATGAACTATGGGGATCTTAATTCAGGTTCACAGGCTTAATCAGCAAACACTTTACCCTCTGAGCCATCTTACAGGACCCTGGACCTGAGCTCCAAGAAAAAGTTATAAGAATATTCATAATGTTCTATAGATATGGATTTGATACAGAAGAAAGTTAGTGTCTCACTGTAACACTAACTGCTACAGCCATTTTATTTCTAGCACTAACATCTGCATTCATTGATGTATGTCTCTAAGGCATTACTACTTTCAGGCATGTACCCTGGGAAGTTTTACCTAATATTTCTTACAATAGTATCAAGCAAGTTTTAAATAGTCCTCTGTATATCAGGATGAATGGAGAAAATACAAGAATAAACCACAGCATTAAAGCGATGAGCAAGTCCATAAATGCTTCACATCGCTTTTATCTTTCAATTTTCATGTTTATTCACAGTTCTGTGCCGGCCCCTTCTAATTCAGCATTTTTGACTGTTTGCCCAGGACACGGTTGTTTAGTTTGCCCAGGACGAAAGCTGACAAGGCCTTCTCAGCACTTGTTCCTACACATTTGCCCTTCAAAGAAGAATATTTTCGCAAGGTGTGTATAAGGATTTGCTGTTTCTCATGGTTCATCAATTGGAATGTCGAATTTTTCTACTCAGAAACCATTTTCTCCCATCTCTAGGAACTTTCCACAAAGACTGGGTAGTTCACATTGAACAGAAGTGAGTATAGCTAAAATGACTACCATGTGACCCAAGGTTGGTATTGACAGCTCCTTGATATCCATGATAAGAATTATCTTGACTTCCTTCCGTAATTTTAAATACATGTCATATATTGCAACTGCGCAGCACTGGGGCTGACTTAAACCTGGATACTTAATGCACATCACGTGAATTTCCTTTAGAGGGCACTATTGATTCTTTGAAACCCTGGGAACCTTTCTTCACTCCCACTGGTATGGTTGGCCAAACTTGCAATCTTGCTGGGTTTCACATCTACTCAGAAGGAAGTTAACATAGATCTCCAGTCCAGCACTTGGAATATATTGTCAATTAACAGCAGTTTAGAAGCTAATTCAGAATGCTAACTGTTAAGACATCAAAGCAATACACGCAATTCTATATTTGGTAACACCAATGGGTTTGCCTTTAAAAACTCTTCAAATGAGAATTTACTTTTGTAACTTGATATAAAATTAACTTCAATAATCGAATCTTCTTGCTTAGAAAAATAAACAGCCACACCCTTAGGATCCATCATCTCATTCTAGAAATAGATAACATGTTTTTGGGAGACACCATGTTTGTAGTATTGTCATTCAGAAGTTCATTAAGACTATGCAGAGATTGTATAAAATTTTGTCTTTGATTGTTTTGTGCCTTAGAATTTACTAATTCATTGAACTTTGATAAATTACAAAGAATATTTTTTCCTCTTTTTTTATCTAAGTAAATGAAACATATTGATAGACTTGTTTGTTGCAGCTTTTAGTCTAACTAAAATAAAGGAAAATCCAAAGCATTCTAGTGCTCAAAAGCACAATATTGTGACTGCAAATGCTTCCATACTATCATCCATAAAGGTTTACTTCACTTTTATATCAAAAACTATTGATCCAACGTGCATCTTGTACAGTAAGTTCTTACTGAATTACCAATGGTCTGTATCAAAACAGGCAATAATCTTGCAGATGTTTTATAAACAAATATGAAAATGCAGTATGTCCAAAGGTCTAACAAAACAATAAATTTCCATTATCTAATGGGTTCAATATGAATTTCTCACATCAGCTCTTGGAACTTTTCATAGAATGCTCACTGTCTGCCTTCTTACCTCAGATTCCTCTACCAGTAATCTAATCTTCCAGAAAGTGATACCCCCAGTATTGTCAGGCTCATATCCCCAGAAACATAAACATAGACATTCAATACATCTTTTCAGCATTTTGAATGTTACTAACTCAAGGAAGTCCTCGAAGGACCTCAGAGGCAATGCTCACTGTCTTGGAACTGGAGCCATTTGTTGTGAGATGTTAATTACACTGATCTGTGCATCCAGCTTTTCTGCTTCTGGCTAGCTTCACAGCTCCAGGAACATGGATGTAGTTTGGCTCTAAGCCTCACCAACATCTGCATTCACCTGGAAGTATCTAGGGAATGTCTCCTTCCCAGTCCAAGTCATTGAACCTGTAATCACCTTTGCAAGATTTCTCAGTGGCTTCCCCCTGGATCAACACCTACATTTAACTGGTGGGGCACAGGGAAGGTCTATTTCTTAACAGCCTTGGGACTGTGCATGCTAGTACAAAAGCCTTGACAGAACTCAGTCTTCTTCATGGAGCCTAGTGAAAGAGCCCATTTATTATCATTCATGCCCTGGATTGTGACTACCAATGCCATAAGATCATCATTGCCAGATCTTCCCCAACCTTGACTCCTACTCATGCTCTGCAGGTGCATGACCTCATATGCTAAAACCAAAAGCTTCAGAACTCTTGGCACCCAGTCCATAGATCTAGTTACAGTCTTCACCATGTCCTACGTCACAAGAAGTATAGATGCTACTTCTGTTATCCAAAATGCTACCTACTTGTACATGCTATGAATAACCTAGGGAACATTTCAGAAACGCATGGATTTCAGACCACAACTGTTGGTGTCCAACACCCTAGAACCTCTTTTATTTGTTCTCTGAAACCAGGAAAAGGAATCATCTGGATTTCCTAGCTCCATGGAAGATACTAAGAGCTCCGCAAGTCCTGGAACCAATGTCAGTCTTCCCGTGGAACTGAAGGAGGTATCCTCTGTGTCCAAACACCGTAAATCCAGTATTTCTAGTGTCGTAGACTGCAGAACCAAAAGTGCCTGTCTGGCAGGATCTGAAAAAGGCCCTTATTCTATCCGTGATGGAAGAACTGTCTGATGATGCTAAATACCCAAACATCTTCCACATTTATTCTGAGAGTCCTGGACAAGATCTTCTTCCTATCCTGTGCTGCCAGAACTGTGGCTGCTGATGCCAAAACCCTGGGCACCAATTGTGCTTGCCCTCATAGCCCTGAGGACAGCCCTTTACACACCCCACACCATTAAGATGTATCAGGTATCACCAAAAGAACCAGTGGCATCAGGGATCAACCCTGTGAAGCTTAAAGGCATGCCTTAAAAGTACAGTAACTCTTCAAAAAAAATAGATATGAAGTTGAAAGCAGCCTATGAAATACCTAAAAAATTAGTTGTTCTAAGGATATTCGATGAGATGTAAGAGAACATAGAAAAATTAAAATACGAAATAAAAATAATGGAAAAACTCACCAAATAAATAGAAACCCCCCCCCACACACACACACAAAAGATCCAATGTGATGTCTTGGAACTAAAATACTTCAATCAATTAAATGAAAAGCATAATAGTGAACTGGAGAGATAGTTTACTATTTAAGAGTATTCTTCCAGATGGTCCAAGTTCAATTTCCAGCATCCACATTGGGGGCTCATAACCATCTGTAACTCTAGGACAAGAGGAATCTGATGCCCTCTTCTGGTTTCTGTAGCCACTGCATGCACATAGCACACATGCACAGGCAGGCAAAACTCAGGTACACACAAATTAATAATAATAGAACCTTTAAAGCAAAAAAATAGAGTATTTCCGTAAAAAATAGGAAAAGCAGAAGAATTTCTGAATCTTGGTTGTTAAAGAAGTTCTCTATTATATTTTTTACTTAAAAATACAAGTAGTTCAACAGATTCATTAAGACAAGATGACTAGAAAATAAAACAAGAATAAAGTTTATAAAAACTTCAGAATATAATTCAGCAAAAGTTTGTTTATACTATGAAAATTACAACAGGTAATGAAAATCTGGAAAAATCTAAAAAGTGTTTCATAAATTTCAGAAATCTTCAGAGAAAGCATCTCAAAAGACTTCAATTAGACCCAAACAAATCTTCAGTGAAGCATACTATAGTCAAAGTGTCTAAAGTTTTAACAGAAGCTCCTAAAAACAGCAAGAAGTGTCAAGTCACTCTTAAGAGAAGGTTAGTTAGGCATACAGTAGCTCTTGCTGAAAAAAAAAAACCCTTACTATATGGAGGTTGGAGACATTGCTCATTGGTTAAGGGTGCTCACACATACATCTTGAGGACCACAATTTAGATCCCAGCACTATGTAACAATCTGGATGTCCCTAAAATGCTTATCAGCTCCAAGAGATCTGATACCCCTTTTTGTCTTCCACGTATGTGCACCCTAGCACAAGTTTTTCCCCACAAATAAAAAAACCAAAGCATACTATGTCCAACAAAATTATTTTTAAAAACCGAAAGTGAAATTGTCTTTTTCAGATAAAGATAAACTAAGGGGATTGCCACCAATTCAGCTTTATAATAGACATTTAAGGCAGGCAGGCATGTTGAGATGCTGCACAAACCTAATGGCATAAGTTTTCTTCAAAGAACTTACACCAGAAGGAGAAAGTCAAATCCTGAAAGTGGACCTCTGAACTCCACGTCTGTACTATGATTCATACATGCCCCATATACATATCATGCACACCCACAATAATGAAATATTTTTATCAGAAGAAATACTTAAGGAAGTCTTTTAAATGAAAGGATAACTGTTATTGCAGAACATGAATTGCACAAAGCTCAGTTAAGGAATAAATATACAAAAGAGAAAGAGTCAAACCTCAGCACAACAGAAAACCACTAAATAATAGAAACAGTAAAAGAGGTGAAAGAAGAGAAAAATATACAAAACAAGCAGAACACAATTAAAAAGAAAGGAGGAATCTTATTTATCACTAATAATATTGAATTCAAATCATGGATCAAATGTACCAAATAAAAGACATAGTGCACACATGCACACACACACCAAAACACAAGACCCGACTATTTGCTACAAACAAGAAACACACCTCAACTGGCAAAGTACATCTGAACCATACGTGAATGTTGTACTATATGCCATGAATATAAGTCCAATAGTTCTAAATAATACTCTAAAATTCAGTTTTGGGCACTGGTATATTTCTGGATGTAGGTTTGTCACATATAGGCATCACTGTATTGAGGTATGTTCCTCCTAGTCCAGGTTTCTACGAGGCTTTTATCATGAAAAGATACTGTACTCTTCCAAGGGCCTTTTTACATCAAATGAGATACTTGCTATTACTGGACATATGGCTACTTATGTGCTGAATTACACTTATTGATTTGTGTATATTGAACCAACCTTGTGTTATTGTAATGAAGTGAACTTGGTCATGGTATATAATATTCCTAATCTGTTCTTAAATTTGATTAAAAGAGTTCAAGAATTTTCTTAGCAATTCTTACAGATATGTTCATCAAGAAACTTGTTTTGTGTGTGTGTGTGTGTGTGTGTGTGTGTATGTGTGTGTGTGTCCTTATTCTGGTTTGAAATCACGACAGTGCTGATTTCATAAAATGAGATTACTCTCTTAGAAACACTGATGTTAACTGAGTACTAAATGTTTGGTAGAATTTGGGAGTGAATCCATGTGGTCATGGATTTTCTTTGTTGGATTATTTTTCACTACTGCTTCAATATTATTGATGTAGATTTTTGAAGTTGTTCATTTCCCTGATTTAGTTTTGGAAGATCATGTGTCTCTAGGATGTTTTAGTTACTTTTCTAATGCTGTGTTAGAGACTATAGTCAAAAGCAGCAGGGACAGGAAAGAGTTTATTTTGCTTACACTTCCAAATCAGAGTTCATCATTGAATGAAGTCATGCCAGGAACTCAAGGCAGGAAGCTGGAGACAGAATCTGAGGCAGTAGCCATGGAGAAATATTGCTTACTGTCTTGATCCTCATGGCTTTGTCAGATTTTCTTATACGATTCAGAACCACCTAACCAGGGATGGCACCACTCCCAGTGGGATGGGCTCTTCTACATTAATCATTAATCAAGAAAATGCCCTACAGAATTGCCTACATGCGATAGGATGGAGACATTTTCTCAGCTGATTTTCTCCTTCCTAGATAACTCTAATGTATCAAAGTTGACATAAAAGTGGCCGAGACACAACGTTTTATCAATTTCTTCTAAACTTTTCAGTTGTGTGGAATGTAATTTTTCAAAGCAGCCCCTAATGATTCTCTAGATTTCACTGTAATCTATAGCAGCATTCATGCTTTCATTTCTAATTTTATTAATTTTTGTCCTTGCTCTCTTTCTTTTGGCTTTAATAGAGGATTGCCAATTGTTTATCTCTTCAAAGAAACTGCTCTTTGGTGAAGTCTATTTACTGTTCTTTTAGTCTCTGCTCCATTTATTTCTGCTTTAATTATCATTTCCTGCTGTCTACTGCTTTGGGGTTTGAAATGGTCTTTTTTTAAAGGCTTATTTATTTATTATGTATACAGTGTTCTGTCTGCATGTGTGCCTGCAGGCCAGAAGAGGGCCCCAGATATCATTATAGATGGTTGTGAGCCACCATGTGGTTGCTGGGAACTGAACTCAGGACCTCTGGAAGAGCAACTCATTCTCTTAACCTCTGAGCCATCTCTCCAGCCTGATGATCTTGTTTCTTGTAAGATCTTGAAAATATGTTATTTATCTAAGATCTTTCTGATGTTTTAAAATATTAATGCTTTACAAATTTGTATACCATCCTTGCACAGGCACCATACTAATCTCTGTATCATTTAAACTTTTTTGATGATTTACTTAAAAATGAGAGAGGAGTACTGAAATCAACTATTATTCTTATAACAGGACATAACAGAATTTTTATGCCCATTAATGATTGTTTTTGTGAGATTTGAAGTTTTATTATTTGCATATATCTTTACAATTGTATCTCTTAATTCACTGAATTGTTACATGTGTATAGAGTGGTTTCCTTTATCTTTTCTGACTAATTTTGGTTTGAGCCTTATTTATCAGATATCAGATAATCTATACCAGCTTGTTTTGTGTTTCTGTTCACTTGATAAATGATTTTACATTCTTTACCAGTGGAGTATGTTCTTTAGGTAAAAAAAAACAGTCAATTAGATCTAGCTTTTTAATCCAGTCAGCCAGTTTGTAACTTTTTATTGGTGAACAGAAGTCATTTATACTTAATGCTGTTATTAAGAGATATTTACTCATCCCCATAACTTCATCACTTTTTTCTTATTGGATTAATGCTTATTCTTTCCTTTCTACCCCATTCATATCAATTTCATCCCAAATCATATCAGGGGTTTGATGATTTACTGCTTTGGACATGAAGGATTCACTCTTGCTTTCTTCATTCACCTACTCATTATCTCCTATGATTTCATGGTTGAGAATCTTACTCCATTGTCTGTGTATATTATTTCTCTGACTGCCTTTTGCAGTGCTAGCTTGGGGGTCATGAACTATCTTAGCTTGTGCTTGCTTTGACATTTCTTATTTCATCAGCAATCTTAAATGACTTTGCAATCTTTGTTGGCAGTTACTTTCAGAACTTGAAATTTCTTGGTTTTTTGTTGTTGTTCTTTACTGATAAGGGATCTGATGTTTTACTGATATTTATGCCTTTGTAGATATGTTGGCATTTTTCCTTTCAGCCTTTACTATTGTTACTTTGTTTTATGCTTTTGAAATCTATATAAAACTTGTCTGTCTGTGAGTACTTGGAGCTTTAAGTGACTCATTTTTTAGATTTCTATTTTTTTCTAGAATAGATACTTTTCTTCTGTAATTTCATTTAATAAGTTCCCTGTCTAATCTCAGTCTCTCTTCCATACTATGGATTCCTTAGGTCTGGTCTCTTGATAATCTATGAAAGTTCTTGTTCATCTCAAATCCTATGATATTCTTGCTTCTGCGTGATCATTTGGTTGACTTTTATGTTCTTCACTAGATTTTATTAAGTCATTTAATTATTAAATCTTAATTAATTTCTAGCATTTCTACTTATCGAGTATGATTTTTTTCTTAAAAAATCTCAATTTCTTTGATGACCTTTTCATTTATGCTGTTGTGTTATTATCAATTGTATTGATATTGTTCTCCATGCCGCTGGTTTTCCCTGGTGGATTCAAGATTGAATCCATCTGTTCATTTGTGTTTTCTTTTAAGTAATTGATCATTTTTATCAGTAAAGCTTTGGAGTCTTCATCTGGCATCTTACCTATTATCTTTAAGTTCAGTAGTTTACAAATTATGATTTTTGAAAATTTTTATGTCTTCTGCATTTCTATGTTGTGATTTGCACATCTGGGTTGAATGTCTCTGTGCTGGCTAGTTTTATGTCAACTTGACACAAGCTAGAGTCATTGCAGAAGAGAGAGCCTCAATTGAGAAAATGCCTCCATAAGATTAGGTTGTAGGCAAGAGTGTAGGGCAATTTCTTACTTGGCAATTGATGTGGAAGGGATCAGCCTAGTGTAGTTGGGAGATACCCTGGGTAGTGGTGCTGGATTCTATAAGAAAGTAGGCTGAGCAAGCAAGATATAGGTACAGCAAACAGCACTTCGCTATGGCCTCTTCATCAGCTCCTGCCTCCAGGCTCCTATCTGCCCTGTTAGAATTCCTGACCAGACTTGCTTCAGTGATGAACAGTGATGTGGAAGCCAAATAAATCCCTTCATCCCCAAGGTGCTTTTGGTCATAGTGTTTCATCACAGCAATAATAATCCCAGCTAAGACAGTTTCCTCTCATTTTGGGGGGGGGGATGGGGATCTTCCTAGCAGATCTAGTAGGTTCTGAGCAGTCTACTCTTGAAGTCTCAATATGTGGCTCCAGAAGGCAAGAAAGAAACAAGCTCTTGTAAAAGTGACAACATCCAACCATACAAGAGCCAGTAATACACAAGCTCAATCACAACCACTAATGTATTTCCAATGACTAAAAAAGTGAAATGGCAAAACTACTGGAGAATATGCTATAAAGTGAAGAATTACGTCAGGCAAGCGTGGAAAGAGTAACTGAGTAAGCTAAAGGAAAAAGACAAAGGAAGGGAGAGCTACAGGCAACAAGAGGTTAAACAAATGGAGAAAGAAGGGAAGTAGAAAAGAATGTTGTGGCGACTTCAGGTGGAAAAACAAGAAACCCAGGATAGCCAAAACAGTTCTGTACAATAAGGAACTTCTGGAGGCATCACAATCCCTGACTTCAAACTCTACTACAGAGCTACAGTACTGAAAACAGCCTGATATTGACATAAAACAGACAGGAGTATCAATGGAACTGAACTGAAGACCCTGATATCAATTCACATACCTACAAACACCTGATTTTTGACAAAGAAGAAAAAATATAAAATGGATAAAAAAGAAAGCATATTCAACAAATGGTGCTGCCTTAACTGCATATCAACATGTAGAACAATGAAAATAGATACATATCTATCACCATGCACAAAACTCAAGTCCAAATGGATCAAAAACCTCAACATAAAGCCAGNAATCCCTGACTTCAAACTCTACTACAGAGCTACAGTACTGAAAACAGCCTGATATTGACATAAAACAGACAGGAGTATCAATGGAACTGAACTGAAGACCCTGATATCAATTCACATACCTACAAACACCTGATTTTTGACAAAGAAGAAAAAATATAAAATGGATAAAAAAGAAAGCATATTCAACAAATGGTGCTGCCTTAACTGCATATCAACATGTAGAACAATGAAAATAGATACATATCTATCACCATGCACAAAACTCAAGTCCAAATGGATCAAAAACCTCAACATAAAGCCAGCCACACTGAACCTTATAGCAGAGAAAGTGGGAAGTACACTTGAACACATTGGCATAGGAGACCACTTCCTAAATATAACCCCGATAGCTTGGGCACTGAGAGAAACAATTAATAAATCTGACCTCCTGAAATTGAGAAGCTTCTGTAAAGCAAAGGACATGGCCAACAAGACAAGATGGCAGCCTACAGAATGGGAAAAGATCTTCACCAATTCCACATCAGACAGAGGGCTCATCTCCAAAATAGACATTAACTCAAGAAACTGCTCATCAAAAAAACAAATAATCCAATGAAAAATGGGGTACAAACCTAAACAGAGAATTCACAACCGAGGAATCTAAAATGGCTGAAACACACTTAAGGAAATGCTCAACATCCTTAACCATCAGAGAAATGCAAATCAAAAC
>LOEQ01005844.1:4987-17243 GCA_001685075.1 Bramus lutescens | reverse complement strand
ATCTATCTATCTATCTATCTATCTATCTACCTATCTATCTATCCATCTATCTATTTTTCAGTACTAGGCCCTGAACCCAGGACATTGTGCATGCTGGAACTAAATTTAAATGAATTGAAATGAGATGCAATTTAAAATTCAATTCCTCAGTCACATAAACCATATTTCAGGTGCTCAGTGTTCACACTTATTTAGTGGCTACGATGTTGAACATGGCAGAGATAGGACAGATATATATGTATAAAGGAACATGTGTATATCTGTGCATATGTTTGTATGAAGCACCACAGAAAGAAGCATATTAGACTACCATCTGTACTGTGAACATCTGGTCAAACATCTGTAGAAGCATCTTATAGCCTTCAAAATATTATGAAGTTAAGATTATCTTTCTTGTATTTATCCACCCATAAAACCATTCAATCAAAAAACTATTTTTCAGAGTAAGTGTTTTCTTTAAAATTTACTAATTGTATTTGATCTATTTATAGTAATATAAACATTTTAAAGCTTTTTGATTTGACTAGCTGTCTAAACATTAAAAGTAATGTAGGCATAATATATTAGATTCACTTCAGAATTTCTGCACCAGTTTTCTGTGATGACTATAAAAACTACCACATACCTGGTGGCTAAAATAACTGAAAAGTATGTTCTCATAGCAGAGGCCCATGGTACAGAGTTCCTGTGTACACACTAGGAGAGAGTCTATACCTCGCTTAGTCTAGCTTTGAAAGGCCATGTGCTAACACTCCAGCTCCATTTTCACAGACTTTTCTTCAGCAGCCTGCCTGTCTCTTAGAAGAGCTGGAGAGAAGGTTTTTAAGAGCATTTGTGGCTCCTCCAGAGGAACCAAGTTCATTTCCCAGGGACTTGGGTTCAGCTCCCGGGACTCACAGGGACAGCTCACCACTACTGTAACTCCAGTTCCAGGACTGGTTACACCCTCTTCTAATCTCCTTAGGCACCTATGTGTCTGCGGTACACCACATAGACATTCAGTCTCAAATTAATAAGATTAC
Source organism: Bramus lutescens (assembly GCA_001685075.1). Classification (NCBI taxonomy): domain Eukaryota; kingdom Metazoa; phylum Chordata; class Mammalia; order Rodentia; family Cricetidae; genus Bramus; species Bramus lutescens. The sequence continues at coordinate 16,221 of LOEQ01005844.1, read as the reverse complement.
TGTCAAAAAAGAAGACATTACAAAAGATAGTGATAAAATCCAGAGGATCATAAGGTCACACCTCAAAAACCTACGTTCTTAATTATAAAATCTAAACTAAAGGATCAATTTCTAAATAGCTATGACCTACCAAAGCTAAACCAAAGAGATGTAAGATTGACAGACAGTTATGAGATTGACACAGCAAAAACAACAAACAAAATCAATCATCAAAACCCCCGAGACTGAAATGCGCCCAAGTCTAGATGAATTCACTATTGAATTCTACCTGAATTTTAAAGAACCAAGACCAATACTCCCCAAGTTAGTTCATAAAATAGAAGAGGAAGGGGTGCTTCCATCCTACCAATGTCAAAGCCAAACAAAAAGACAACAAAGAACCCCACAAAGCAATCTCCTTGATGAACACAAACATAAAAGTTCTCAATAGACTATTAGCAAACTAAATTCAAGAATACATACAAAAAAGGTCATCTACCATAACCAAGCTGACTTTATTCTAGAGATGCAAGGACAGCTCAAACATGTAAATCAATGAATACAATCCACCATTTAAATGAAAAAAGAAAAAAGACCCTGCAACAAAACCTAATACCCTTTAATGATAAAAAACCTTAGTGAGACAGGGATAGATGGAACATGCCTCAATATAATGAGAACTTTTATAACAAGCCTGTAGGCAATACCATGATAAATGAGAAAAACATTTCCACTAAAATCAAACACAAGATAAGGATTTCCACTTTCCCACTCCAATTCAATAGATTGATTGAAGTTTTAGTTAGGATAATAAACAAGAAGACAAAATAAAAAAGATAGAAAAAGGAAAGGAAGAAGTAAGAATTTCTTTATTTGCTGATAACACGACTTTATACATAAGTAACCCTAAAGACTCTACCAGAAAACTCTTTCAAATGATACACTTTCAACAAAGTGGAAGGGTAGAAAATTAACATTCAAAACTCAATATCCTTCCTATATACCCATGACAAGCATACTGAGGAAGAAATTAGGAAAGGAATCTAAGTTATAATAGATGTGCATGTGTACTCATCAGGACTCTGAGACTCCTGAGCTGGATCTGTGCAAAAAACCTCTGCCTTGAGGACTAGCTTCCATGGCACCAGAAGGCACCAGAAAAGCTTCCAAAGGGAGGAAGCAACCAACAGCCCTATGTAGCTATGAGGCCTACTAACCACAACAATTGCCAGCACGCCAGTTACCTTAGGGGTGCGGTAGTGTCATGTGTACCTTGGTGGCAGTCAGCATCCTTCTGATTGGAGTTAATGTCAGTTCAATCAAAGGAAAATCATACCTAATACTGAAAACCTAGCCAACCACCCAGGGCTAATGAAGTCTTGGACCTTGGAGGAGATCATCAAATCACCCCTTTACTAAACCAACAAAACTCTTAACTACACTCTAAATATCTGTCCTTATACCAACAATGAGTGTCATCTTCACTCCTCAGTGAGGCCACTTCTCTCTGAAACAGGTGGAAACCATCAGAGAAAGCTACAGCCATTGAAAATGCAGAGGTGTGGAGCTCAGTCCCAACGGATTTATCTACAGTGCAATGCCTGCACTTAAGGCTCACAGGCCATTGTGAACTGGATCCCTGTTGTAGGTTAGAGTCCTTGGAGTATATGTCTAAGAATGGTGCAGCTAGAGCATATGGAAGTCCTATTTTTAGCTTTAAAGTTTTCTCAGACTTTTGAGATTATAATATATCATTTCCCCGTCCCCTTTTCCTCCCTCCAAATCTTCCAATGCACCTTTCAAGAACTATTTTTCTTTAACTGCTATTACATATATTTATATATTCCTAAGTATGCAAATATAACCTGCTCAATTATATAATTTTACTTGTATGTATATGTTTCCAGGGCAACAGTGATACCTGCACATTCTTGTACATTGCAGCTCTAGATACAACAGAAGTGGGAAATGAAATCAACCTAAATCTTTTCCACAAACTGATGAATGGATATTGAAAATGTGGTCCATATGTAATGTAGAATTCTACTCCATTGTTAAAGACTGAGACTATGAGATTTTCAAGAAAATTGATAGGACTGGGAAATACTATACTGAGTGAGGCAACTCAGGCCCAGGAAGACAAACACCATATGTTCTATCTCATATGCAGATCCTAGCTTTGAATTCTTAGATTCCTGTATTTAATTTAAGTGAGAGTCTGGGGAAACCATGAACCAATAAAGCCGCCTTATGAAGTGGAGACAGCAAAGTAGCATAGATCCTAAGAATGAAGTCTTAGGCAGGGTTGAAGTGGGGAAATAGAGGAGGGGAAATGGCTAACAAAAATTAAACACGTATTTAAAAAATCATATAGAAACAAAAATACATAATTTTTAAAATTATGTCTAAAGTGTAAGAAAAAGAATTTTTCAAGGGAAGTGTCATTCATGAGTGGGGAGTGCTGTTCTTCCAAACCATAGACTTTTAAACAAGAACCCAATGCCAGGGGAGACACTGCCCTAAGAGCTTTTGTCCAGAAAGTTCTCAGAAGTCTCCAAAGTATTCAAGTTTTTGCCATTACTCTTGGTTGCACACTAGAACTAGATGATAAGAATTTCTTGCTAGAGACATTACATATTTTGGCTACAGGACAAAGGAACTTCAAGAATGGAACTGAGCTGGAAAAACCCTCTTTTCTGGCTAGTATTCACAGTGCCTGGAGGCTATGCACCTTCCTAAAATTTTCATGTTTTCATTCTTTCTTTACCAGCTGAATAGAATTTCACCGTTTTATGTAATACATTTTCAGTATTAATGTGGGATTCCCCCCTGTATGCTGTGAATACCATGGGTTAATAAAGCAACTGTCTTGGGCCTGCTCAGGGCAGAATAAAGGTAGGCAGGGAAAACTAAACTGAATGCTGGGAGAAAGAAGGCAGAGTCAGTAAGACGCCATGTAGCTACCAGAGGGGAAAGGTGTGAGCTGCTAGCTGGAAACTTGCTGGTAGGCCATGGTGGCCTCGTGGTAAAATATAAAATAGAAGTGGGTTAATTTAATATGTAAGAGCTTGCTAGGAATATGATATAGTGATTGCCACACAGTGATTTAATTAATACAGTTTCTGTGTGGTAATTTCAGGAGTCTGGGTGGCCAGGAAACGAACAAGCAGCCTCCTACAACACAATATCTATTCAACTGATAGACATGGCTGAGAAAACTCACCAATGGTCTTGCCATGTAGACCATGTGTTCTACAACACCTGACCCGCCAGATATATACCCACTGGTACAATAGTGGCATGAGTATATTTGGGATAATAAACCACTTTGTGATTGTATGTGAGGCTCACTCCATGAGAAGAAGTGTGTACCTAGTGCTATAAACATGGTCAAAAGTCTATGACTGGAAAGGAAAAGTGCCCAAGAGAGGAACACATTACTTTTGTTTCCTTAGATGAAATGAACATATTGCCACACTACCTTTAACTATTTGTGTTTATGCCCATAGGCTACTAGTTCAGCTGACAGACTGGAGTGGAAAAAGACTTTTTCTCTCAGAGGATGGCAGTTAATATAGAAACTCGTATTCAGCCAAAGTGCTAAGAATAAGTGACTGATGAGTACTCAGCCTTAAATGGGACTCCATTCCCAGCCCACTCCACCCACCAAGACAGAAGAGAGGGTGGGAAGAACTAGGACCTGAGGGTGGGAAGGATTATCATGAAATGTTCTCATCTGGATAAGACATTACTGTGTCAACCATGAACATACAACAGCTATGAAAACCTGCACAAGTTGGGCCTCCTAACTTTCCACCATGCATGCAAGAAGTACCCTCATGGGAGGATTCATCTGTTCTTGAGGAGCTAACAACCACTCAGATTTCTGGAGGAGGGCTGCCATATTCTCTAATGGTGTAGCCATTGGAGGACTGTGGGAAGAAGTATGGTTCAGAGAGAAAGAAAGGAAGGGATATATCAAAGAGTAATGGGAAATATATATAAATATATACATATATGTATGTATATGTAATATATGTGTGTATATGTATATACACATATATGTATATATATGAATATATATGCAAGTATGTATTCAACAATAAAGGAAAACTCTTAGTACTGTGTATTGTGGAACTCGTCTGTAATCACGGCATTTAGAAATAGAGACAGGAAGTAGAGGCAGTAGAACTTGTGGGTGTGCTACAAGTTCAAGCCCAGCCTGGTCTACATAGTGAGTTCCAAGCCAATTGAGGCTACATAGTGAGATCCAGTTTTAACAAAAACAGCTAAAACAACAAAGAGGCTAGGAGATGCCTCAGGAAGTAAACTGCGTGCAAATGCGAGGACTTGAGTTTAAATACCCAGAACCTACCTGAAGCTGGAGTTTATAGCATGTGTCTGCAATACAGCACTCTCATAGAGAGATGGGCAGCAGAAAGAGGAGAATCCCCAGAAGTTTGTGGGCTGCTTAGCCTGGCTGGTATGTGAAGTACACATAAACAAGAGACCGTGTCTTAGACAACATAGAAGATGAGGGTGTGATTTATTGTAAATCATTGCTGTCATTTACACATGCAAATGCATGCATGTACACACATTTAAAGAGATTGCAAGTTAAGTAGCAGTTCATTATACCTGTATCTTTCTTACAGAAGCATCTTAATTGATCTGGTTTGAAAACTACCTATAAACTGAAAATTTCAAGAATTATTCCATGACATCTATGAACAAAGACCCAATTAATGCCAATGTCAATACTGAAGCTTGACTTCAAAGGCCTTGAAAAAAACATGGCAGATGGCTTTACAGACACTGAAGGATCATTACATATGGATTGCTTAGCATTTTCATTTCATGCTTGAAAGTGATTAAGTTTATGATTACACATTTGACAGTGTTAAAATATCAACAGCTGAGAGGAAGAAACTAATCCTAATTAAATAAGGATGATTTCTAAATTTTAGGATGTTAAACTCTAGATTTCATCTTGAGTATATTTTGTCAGATACTCATAGCTAAGTAGTTGTATTTTGAAAAGTATGGGGTTTTGTTGTGGAGCAACAGCAGAGAAGAGCAGACATCCAGCCCTTAACAATTACAAGGGCTTACAAAAGGGAATTAATATAAGTGAACATTGGTGGAATATTATAGTGCGATGAACTGAAATACATTCATGGACAATGTATGGGGCAGGTGGTAGAACTGACCCTGTGGTCATAAGAGCAAAAGAACTCTTCCTGACCCCCACCAGATGCAACACTCAGAAAAGCAGGCCGTGCTCCTCACCGGAGCAACACAAATGAGCCAACCTGTTAGCAAAGGTGTGTGGGTGAGCCAGCTCCGCATTTGTGAGCATGGGAGAGTTCTCCTCATTTTTCATCTGTCTTATAGCAGCATAGGCAGTGAAATGAGACTCCTCTGCCCATCAATGCCTGTGGCAGGTGGGAAAGCTGGCCCTGTGGTTTTAAGAATGGAAGAACTATCCCTGAGCTATACCAGCTGCAACACTTGGGAGAGCAGGCCCTGCACCTTGCCAGGGCAGCACAATTGAGTCAGTCCTGCTATTGCAGTGTGGGTGAGCCAACCCCTAAGTTGTAAACATAGGCGAGTTACTCCCAACTCACATCTGGCACACCAACCCTACAGCTGCCCAGGCCCAGACCCAAGAATATGACTTGGCCTGCCCCATCAACCACCTGATCTATGATCTGATGGAACATGTGAAGTGACCTGGCCTGCAGACCCAAAGCTGCAGTATCTCCACAACACAGGGAGACAACAGGATATCCAGGAGGAGCCCTAGCAAGGGACCAGCATCAATAGGGTAGTAGAAAACAAAGGCCTCAACCCAGACCAATGGTTCTTTGTACTGAACACTTTCAAGTTAAGACAAAGGGGTTTATGACACAACTTACTATGTCACACTGAAGCTTTCATGATGAGATTTTTGTTTTTCCCTTTTTAAATTTTTTTTATTCCTTTCCTTTTTTCCTCTTAAATTTTTTCTTTTAACTTGGGGGTGTGTGTGCAGTAGCGGAAGGCAGATGTGAAGAGATGGGAAAATGAATAAGATCAAGATACATGATGTAAAATGCACATAGAATAAACAATTTTTTTTAAAAATGTGGTGGAGAAGGCATGGTGGCAGGAACATGAGGCATCTGGTCATATTAAATCCAGAGTCAAAAATCAGGGAGAGATGAGTGCTGGTGCCTAAGTTCTCCTTTTTATCACTCATACTTAGGGTGGGTCTTCACATTTTAATTAACCTGATCTAGAAAGTCCCTCACATACACATCTAGAGGTTTGTCTCTCAGATGATTGTAGGTCTTGTCAAGCTGACAATCAATACATCATGGGTGTGAGAAACCTCAAAGCTGTTCACGCTGGGTCTTTTAGGACTGACCTGCTTGTCCATTAATGCGTACAGACCCCAGTTTGAACAGTGCCGTTCTGCATTGTCCTCTATTTGGGAACAAGTCCTTTCGTTGGTTATCCATATGAGTAGTGTGTGCCACACTGATGCAATCTTTTCTGTCCTGGAAGCCAGGAATATTTTGTGTGATTTCTACCTAGGGAGATTTAATGAGATGAGAATTCAAATTCATCTTACTTATCTTACTTCATCTCTTTATGCCTTTTTGCACACTTGAATGTTGTAAGCTTTATTAAAACAAGTGTTCAGTTACAAGGAACTTACCCAATTTGATTATGTTAGTCTATTCATTTTCAAGAATCAGTTTAAAAAATCTTCCTCCATTAACATTCTCTTTCTGTGCCTCTTCTTGTTTGTTTTTGATTTATGGACTTTCTGTGTTGCTGTTGAGACAGGGTCTTATGTAGTTCAAGAATGCCAGGATCTTGCTATGTCTGAATCTGCCTTGAACCCCTGATCCTCTCCATCCACCTCTCAACTCCTGGCACTAGAGTTGTGGACCACCATGACCAGCTGAAGTTACATGTTTTGTTTGTTTGACTTGTGACAGAGTCTCACTCTGTGACCCAGATTGACCTCAAACTCTCAGTAATCCTCCTGCCTCAGCCTTCTAGGTATAGGGTTTATCTGTCATAGGTGTCATTTATCAAACCCAACTTTTCATACTTTCTTGATCTAAAATATTTTAGAAATGATATAATCTTATGAAAGGTTATTTTTCTTGTGCTATATCTAAGAATGACATTTGTATCAAATTTGAGGGAAATTTTAAATTGCTTTGTAGCAAAGATCTTCATAAGCATAGAGCAATCTGCTTCTGTAGCAGAAGAGGACAGCACAGCCTTGCAACTCCTCTTTAAATACTGTGGGATCACATTAAGAATACTTTTGCTTAAATATTAGCGTTTCTGCTTATCCATAAAGAAGCTGCATGAGACAGAAATAATGTTTTCCCAAGTGGTCTTTTTTACACTAATATCACTAAACTAGACATAGAAAAAAAGGAATGAGATGTTGAAATGTGTAAGTTGGGTCAAAACGGCAGTGCCCTGAACTTCCAAGATCATTACAATTTAAAGAAAAGAGCTGAGGTCAGCCTGGTTCTGACTCTTACCTCTGTTATGCTTCAGTTTTCTACAGAGTTGACATAGGTGAGAAAGGCAAAGGAAAAACAAGACGCAAACAGCTAGGTGTTGGTGCAATCAAAGAACTGTATTACTGCAAAACCACCTCAAACCAGTTGGAACCAGCATAGAAGACTAGCATAACAGCCAACTGTCCTCTACTTTTATAATGGTATCTCCATCATCAACTTGACAAAACTTCAAGATGCGCTGGCTGGAAGGAATAAAAAGTGACACAAATGGAAACTGGACATGAGCAAAAATAGCCCTATCATATCAGATAAAGTTGTCTTTGCATTATAAACTGTCCAAAGAAACATCATGTACCATTATTTCCTGATAGAGGGATCAATTAACAAGAAAATTTCAGGACTGTAAGTATTTGTGCACTCAAAACATAACCCTTCAAAATTTAAAGAAAATATTAGATCTAGAGAGAGAGATGGACTCTAACAATAACAGTGAGAGGATATAGCATCTCAGTGGGAAGGTAACCAATACAGAAACAGCTAGTCTAGCTCAGAGAGACCTCGTAGGCATCCACAGACCATTCCATGCAATAGAGGGAAATTAATAAGAAGATTTCAGACTTTATATAAGAATTAAGCAACACATTTGTTAAAGTTTCCCATTTAGAAAGGCTTCTTTGGTGATGGCTTGAACAGGGAAACACATGAATCTAATTCTACTAACCACCACATCTGTAGATCCTTTGTGCCACAAAACCTCATGTTTCAAAGAGGAAAACTGAAACTTTTTACTTTAGTTTTCTTTTCCTTCCTATTTCCCTCTCTTCCTCTCTTTCTTCTTTCCCTTCTCTCTCCCTTCTTTCCTCTCTTCTCTCTTTCTTCTTCCCTGTCTTCCTTCTCTCTCTTCTTTTCTCTCTATTTTCCTTTCTTTGTCTCTCTGTCTCTCTCTGTGTAGCTCTGTCTCTGCCCCTCTCCTGTGCGCCCTCTATTTTAATTGTTTTGTGTCTATTCATGGTAATTGTTTCCATGCCTATCATTCTATTTGTCATCTCATGTTCCAAGAAAGAACCAACAAAATCTGTGGTTGCTTTATTTATGGAGCTTATTAAAAGTTCTTTAACACTATGCCTAACTTTAAGATGTGTGCATATGTATATGTATAATGTGTATATGTATATGAATTTGTGTACGTGTGTGAATATAAGTGTTTTAAGGATATTTTTGATGACTATAATCACTTTTGGAAAAATGTGTTTTTCAAGTTCCTCATTTTAACCAAGCTGAGACAAAATTCAACTCTAAAAATCTGAAGTTAGAGAGGGAAAAAATGTTCGTTTCTGTATGCCAGTTTAATTGCTCACGAAGGCATCTTGAGGTTTACTGATGATCTCAGTGGGTTTTACTGCAGCAAAACTGCAATTTATCTTTAGCAATGCATTCGGGGAAGCAGTTTGTCTCTGAGCTTTCATATCTTTAAAGAAAGGTAACACAACGTAGGCAAACAGTTGATAAACAGCCCGCACGCTGCTGTGAAGGCAAACAACAACAGAACAATAAAAATGCCTGATTTTCATCCTGCCTTTGGTTGGCTTGTGAACCCGACTGAGAAAATATTTAAAAAAATACAACTCCCATGCATTTATTATAAAAAGTCTTAAATCTTGAGCAAATAGCAAATTTAAATTTGTTAAGAAAATATGGAGCAGTTAGCATGTTTGCCTGTATTGACAGCTGTTTGATACTTACGATATTACATAATTCTGTTTTCTGTGTTTCAGGTGCAGTGTCTCGGGCTGCTTTTAATAGTCGCAATTTCTAAATTTTCTAAAGAAAAGTAAGGCAGAAAGGAACTGTCAAGTCAGATAGAGATACAAATACACCCATGGTGTATTCTGAATAAAGAGTAGAGAAAGGTAATGTTATTAGATGAGGAGTGAATTTACACGAAGAGTTAGTCCTGACATAAAGGACTGATAATACAGACAGATGAGTACAGGACCAGAAGGCTAAGGCATGCTGTAAACAGACTGTGAGAGACAAAAACTAAAGGATAAAATTGATATAAATAAATCGATTATAACTAACGTTTATTAAGCTTTTTGAAGTTCAAAATCCAATTTCCTGAGATAAAACTAGTGTCTGATTCTCTCATTTGAAATCCCCAGATATGTCTAGGTTTGTATCTAGTTGACAAGGATTAACCAGGAATGTGGGATGACTTAGCATAAACCAAAAGAAAGCAAGAGACATCAAAGAAATTAAGCAAAACCCCATATAATCAATTCAATAGATACAGAAAAAGCATGAACTGGATTTCCTGTTAGGATAAAAATCTCTATAATCTACAACTCAAGTATACGAGGAACATACCTCAAAATACTGAAGTTGAATTAAAAACAAAACAAAACAAAAGCCAGTCCTATGGAATAGGTGTAAGCTTTCCTCTTCCCACTAGATTAGAAACGAGGAAAGGGTTTCCAATTTCGCCACTCTTGTTTAATATAGTACTGGAAGTCTTAGCAGAAACAATTGAGGAAAAGAAAAAAAAATAAGTGATTCCAAATTGAAAAGGAAAATGTTAATTTTCTGAGTTGGTAGATAACAAGCTTATGTATTTAAAAGAGTCCAAAATTTGGGCAAAATACAACACGCAAAAAAGAGTAGCATTTTTATACGAATAATAAAATGACTCAAAAAGAAGCTAAGAAAGCAATCCCACTCTCAATGCTATAAAAATAACAATAACCAAGGCAATAAAATGTCTACAGTGAAAGGGACATGGATTAACAGAATTACGGAGGACATACAATGGAAGGATGTTGGATGTTTGTGGATCAGAAGAATAAATACAGTGGAGAAGGGCTGGAGGCTCAGTACTACTTCGTACCTACTGCTACCGCAGAGGACCCCAATTCGGTTCCCAGCACCCACATCAGCCAGCTCACAACCACTTCACTTTCAAGTGACTTGCCATCCTTTTCTGCCCTCCTTGGGTACATCCGTCGTGTATATGCATGCACTCAGCACCCCCCCCGCCACACACACACATAAAATAAAATAATACAATAAATCTTTTAAATGTATTGTAAAAATGACCACACAACTCAAAGAAATATGGAGAGTCAGTGCAATTCCCATCCACATAAATATGCCTGGCTCTGGGATGATGAGACTGCAGTTACGAGCACATATGGTGTGCACACACATACATAATAGTAAATTTAAACAAACAGGGGAGTAAAAATCACTTTCACAGTAGTAATATATTCTATAAGTTCTATGAAATCAAAAAGGATCCAAATAGCCAAAAGCATACTGAGAAAAATAAACTCCAAACAAATGAGTAAAAGTCAAGGTGATGAGGAAGGACAGCAGGTACAGTAAGGACTCTTGAGCCACGAAAGGAAATATAAAGAGGTTTTTCTAGCTTCAGCGCTTTCATGGTTTATGGAGAGGTGTGAGTGTGTAAAAGTGTAATTGATAGTGAAAGTGTAAATCCCAAGAGAAGAGTCACAGCCTCAGAATGGCTCTTCTAACTGTACAGAAGTTCACTAGGATACAGAGTTTGAGGCTGGGCAGATGTTTGTTTGAGTGACTAAGTTTATTAAAACTGTGTGATGTTTTATTGGTGATTTTGTTATAACAAAGTGATTTATATATAAAACAAACAAACAAATGTGTCAGCATCACAACACCCGATAAAACTGTAGTATGTGAACTGCC
>LOEQ01005843.1:63594-83264 GCA_001685075.1 Bramus lutescens | reverse complement strand
AAGAAAGAAAGAAAGAAAGAAAGAAAGAAAGAAAGAAAGAAAGAAAGAAAGAAAGAAAAGATAAAGGAAGTGACTGTGTATTCATGACAGGAACCAAAAACATCCCACAGTTCTGAACATTTATGAACTTCATACAGGGGTCTGTACTTCCAGCAAATACTGTTAGGTCCAAACCACCAATGAATCCCAACACAGGGATGGTGGATTTAATACCCAACTCTTACAAGGTCAGCTGGACAAAGCTCAAACAGAGGAACATCAAAATTAAATGATATCATAAATCAAGTGGACCTAACATATATTTGCAGAACATTCCTCTCAAGCACGACATAATACATTTTCTTCTCAACAGTCAATGGGACTTCCTCCAAAACCCATCTGATATGAGAACACAAAGCAAGTACAGGAAACTTGAAACAGCGCACTATGTTCTATCATGCCATACTGGAATAAAGCTAGCTATCAACATCAGTGGAAACTACAGAGAATGTACTGACTAATGGAAACTAAACAACACAAAATTGAATGGTAAGTGGATCACAAGAGATCTGAGCGAAAATTAAGATAATTTCCAGAATTGAATGAAAATGAAAAGATAGGACAACAAAGTCTCTGAGACACCATGGAGGCGGATGAGGCAGTTCTAAGATCAAAGGTTATGGTGCTCAGAGCCTATGTAATTTTTATTGTGGGATCTCAAGTTAGTATCTTTTTTATTGAAAATAGATTGTTCTCTCATACAATACATACACAGTGTTCTCTACTTCCACTCTTCCCAGCTTCTGCCCAACCAACGTCTCCCCTCCCGCAGATCCAGGAAGGAGCAGGTCTTTAAGAGAATAGCTAAACATGACAAAAACAAGATACAATAAGACAAGGGAGCAGTGTTGGCGCAGGCCCTTAATCTCAGCACCTGGGAAGCAGAGGAAGGCAGATCTCTGTGAGTTCAAGGCCAGTCTGGTCTACAGAGCTAGTTCCAGGACAGGTTCCAAAGCAATACAGAGAAACCCTGTCTCAAACAAACAAACAAACAAACAAAAACAAAAATAAAAAACAATGAGACAAGCCAAAACCCTCATACTGAGGCTGGACAAGACAACCCAATTGGAGGAAAAGAGTCCCGAGATCAGGCAAACGTGTCAGAGATACATCTACTCCCACTATTAGGAGTTCCACAAAAACACCAAGCCAACAGCCATAACATATACACAGAGGACCTGGTACAGACTATGCAGGCCCCATGCGTGCCGCTTCAGTCTCTGTGAGCCCATATGTGTAGTGGCATTTCACTTGTATTTTATTAAATAAAACTTGCCTGAGGATCAGAAAAGTAAAACAACCACACTGGCCAGTCTCATAGACGTCCGTTGTTATTGTGTGTGGAAATTAGGGTCATCGGTGTGATCAAGCCATAGAAACCAGATGGTGTGTGCCTTTAATCCCAGAACTAGGGGGGATTATAAAACAGGAGGAGACAGCCCTCAGACAGTCTCATTCTGAGATTCCTGGAGGTAGGATCTCCATTTCGGACTGAGGTAAAGGTAAGAGCCAGTGGCTGGCTGTTTTGTTCTTCTGACTTTCAGGTTGAACCCCAATTTCTCTCTCTGAGTTTTTATTAATTGAGCTTCATTTGGTGCCCAACTTTTACAGCACGAATTTATTAAAAAGCCATTTGCCTGGGGCATTTTAGCCACCAGCCCAGGGCAGAGCTGGGATTGGAATTCCAGCTCTAAGAATTGGAAACCAAACCTAGTGTTCCCAGCTCTGCCCCAATTTAGCTTCCGTGTAAAGATGAAAAATACCCAGAGTATCTGGATACTGTATATTATTGTGTTGTCTTTGAATTGTTTGACTGCTGAGGAAGGAGCAACAGCTGCTAAAAGACATTTGATTATTAATGCTACTGGATTAATCCAACCTATGTATTTTAAAAATGCCTTGACTTCAAAATTTAAGTCAAAAAATATATTACTTTGGAGAAGAAGTTTTTGCTTTTGTTTCCAGAGGAAATAAGAGGCTGTGGATTCATTCTGAATTAAGAAAAATAAGGTTTGATTAAGGAAAACCCCCTGAGAAATTTCCGAGAAGAGCAGATGGCCCAGATTATCCAACGTTTCACAGCATCTCTGTTGCAGAAAGGAGACTCAAGATGTAGGTCTTGTCGGAGTTCTGACGACCGACTGATGATCCAGCCTCATAGAATGCTCCAGTCAGGACTTGACCATAATCCTAAATTTTCTTTTGGTCCCCATGAAATTATCAGAACCCCCAAGCAGCAGGAAGTAGCCTAGAAAACTAGGTCCACATTCCCAGCAAATGGATTATGGTTGTTTGTCTTTGATTAGAGTGTTGGTTACAAGATATTGTGAATAATAATCAAGAAAAAAACTAAACAAAATGAATTGGCTTCAAGGACTTTGTTTTGAAGAGAAAAATTCTATATAAATATGATAGGATAAAAGGGTAGGTTATTGAATCCACTCTAAAAAGAAAAAAGGGAGGTTGTAGATATAAGATAAAAAAGTAGAATATTGAATCTATTTTTTAAAAGCAATTACTAGTTTTAAATTGGATTGGACTTTTTATATTGTATGCAAATTTTGTATATTGATACAAATTTGAGATTAATTTTGTTAAAACATACTGCATATGTTTCTAATCTTGCCAAGATATTATACCTATACAGTTCATTTAACAACGTAATACAAATTTCTAGTCCTTCAAAATTATTATTACCAACTGTTTAGAATGATAAGGAAATATAGGCTAGTAGTTAATCACATAGTATAATCGAACTTGTATTCACATTAGGTATGTTTTCAAGGTCAAACAATGACATGTCTTAGATAGACCGGTTACCTTCAGATACTTCAAAGATCTACAGACTATGGCATTTAAGATGTTTTAATAACCTAGGTTCTTTTTTTTTAATGACACTGAGACTTATCTTCTCCTGGCAGTAACAATTTACTTCAGAGAAGATAACAGGCTTCAAAGAAACTCCACATGGAGTTTACTTTCTTTGTGCCAAAAGTAAGCCACTAGGCAAGAAAATGCCCCTGCCTCAACTGCTGACAATATGTTGTCCTAATTAGACAAGCAGGACACAAAATATTCTGCTTCACAGAAAAGTCTGTTGGGTATGCTATGCCTGAAGGCCAAAGATGGATGCCCCAACCTTGCAGAAGAAATTTGGATGACTGTCTATGCAGCCAGCTATTTCTGTCATTACTCACATTTTTTGGAAGTCACTTGCTTGCACTTCCTGCTTACTCAATTAATATTATTTCCTTCTTGGGTCTCTCAGAGAGTTGAAGACTATATAGTTATAGTTTTTCTTGTTTACCAGACACAGAAAGCAAATTATGATAGAAAGTAAATTAGGTATAAGACTTTGGATTCACAATGATAGGATAGATATGGAATATTTTCTCTGAATTTGTCAAATGCAAATGGACTAGACATTGATGTATTTATTGCCTGTATATATTATATATAGTTATTATACTTTTTGAATATAGATTTTCTTATATTAGTTATGGCCTTTTTATTTTAGACAAAAGGGAAATGTAGTGGTATTTCACTTGTATTTTAATAAATAAAACTTGTCTGAGGATCAGAAAAGTAAAACAGCCATACTGTTTTACTTTTAGGTCAGGCAACAATAACACACACCTTTTAATCCCAGTAGCCACACTAATTGCCATAGAAAGCAGGTGGTGCACACCTTTAATCCCAGAACTAGAGAGGATTATAAAATGGGAAGAGACAGCCCTCAGACACACTCTCATTCTGAGATTCTTGGAGGTAGGATCACCATTTCAGACTGAGGTAGAGGTAAGAGCCAGTGATTGGCTGGTTTGCTTTTCTGAACTTCAGGTTGAACCCCAGTTTCTCTCTCTGAGATTTTATTAACATGCTTCACATATGAGCCCTGCTTAGTTGCTTCAGTGGTTTTTTTTCTCCTGGGGTCTTCCACCTTCTCTGACTCCTGCAATTTTCCACCCCCTCTTCCTTGGGGTTCCCCAAGCTCCAAGGGGAGGGATCTGGTGGAGACCTCCAATTTAGAGTCTCTGTGTAATGTCTTGCTAGGAGCCTACACCCTCTCCTATCTGCTGCTGGAGGAAACCTCTCTGATGACAAGTGGACACAAAACAGATCTACGAGCATAACAGAATATCATTAATAATCATTTCATTGTTTTTATTTCTTTGTTTGGCTCTACCTTAGGTCTCTGGGCTATTCAGTTGCTAGTTCCTGGCCACCCGGGTAGTGTCAGACATGGGCTCCCTCTCATGGGGTGAGCCTCAACTTAAACCAGACATTGATTGACTATTCCTACAAGTTTTGAGCCACTATTAACAAAATGGTGCCCAAACATTTGGCAATGTGCACCCACATAAAGCCTCAGAAAGCTTTAAAAAAAATTACTTCTAGACACACAAAAAATGGGACCCAAATGCAGCTTCTTGGTAGTCATTTTTTTTTTCAGATAGGCTTTATTTGCTTATGGCGAGCAGAGGTGTGGCTCCTGTAAGAGAAGGTTTCCTGGCTCAGCAGCAAAAACTGCAGGGCTTCTTTGAAAGATGGCTTCCTGACTCTTTCAGGAGGCCCAGAACTTGAATGGGTTTTGTGGGCAGTGTGCTGCAAGTTATTTGGTGGTAGCATGGGCCAACTGCTTCCTAGAGTTGAGGCAGTGAGCACAGCTCTCACCCAGCGGTTCCAGAACTGGTGGTGATCTACCTCTGCCATGTTAAAAGGCCAAGAGAGGCAGAGCCAGCATCCAGAGCTGCTGCAACCACACTGCTTATCACTTTAAAATCCTCCTTGTCAGAAAATGATTTCAGATACACAATAGGACAGATTCAGACAAAAAAGACCTCTAAATGAGACACAGTGTATTTTTTTTTAAATTGTAAATGTATATAGGCTTGGGACAAAGAGGAAAAATAGTATAGACAGTTATAAAAAGAAATGCATAGTTTTAAAAAAATAAAACAAAGCCTTTAAAGGGACAGTAAAAGTAATATAAAAGAGCACAGACAGACATAGATTAAAAGAGTAAAGAGATTTTTAAAAAGTCCATGTAAAGATAGAAAATACATAACAATTCTGGATTATGTATACTGCTGTATCTTCTGTAGTTTTTGACTGTTAATGAGCTAATTGCAGAGAGATATTTGATTGTGGGGACTGCTAAGTTAAATCAACATATATATATTTTTAAAGGTAACTTGGCTTCAAAATTTGAGTATAAGGATATGGTACTTTGAAAAAAATATTCTGCTTTTGTTTCCACAGAGATGAGAATCTGTGGATTCCTTCCAGGCTAATATGGTTTGATGGATCAAGTTCCACCAAAAGGTCTCCATGAACCCTAAAAATACTTTGCCCAACAATCAGCAGAAAGCAGTTTGGAGACAACAATGCCCAAATTCCCAAAATGATTGTTTATAAATGTTTGCTTTCATTTAAAGGAGATTGATTATAAATGATTAATAGTCACAGTCAATTTCCAAAAAGAAAGAAAAATAAGATGGATACGATATAGAGATGATTACTTTACATTGGTGTGGATCTTAGTCTATTGGTACAAATTTGAGGTCTATTAGTTACACTGTGTATATGTATTTCTGCTCTTGTTTAAGGTATTATGTTTATACAGTTCACCTATAATTAAAAATTACAGATTAATAGTCATTTATAATAGTCAAACTTGTAGTCGTGTTAGTTAGGTTTTCTAGATATACAGAGCTATGTTAGATAGAAAAATCTTCAACACTTCAATGACCTACAGAATATAGCATCTAAAATGTTTTAAGAACTTAGATGTTTATCAACAGTGAGACATGTCTGCTTTTAGCAGCACCAATTACTTCAAGAGAATGATGGGCATCAAATAGGGTCCTTATGGAGTTTGCTATCCATTTGTGCAAGAAACTGATTTTGTATGGACTGCTTGATTATATGCTGTATGAATTGGACATGTAGGACCCATAAAAAAGTGACTGATGAATTTTCCAAAAGATGGGATGGTCCTTCAGGGTTCCTGCTTCACAGAAGAAACTGCCAGACATTCCGCAGGACACAGAGGAAAGCAACTGATGAATTTTACCAGTACAAAGCAGAACAGATCTTCAAATTTCTTGCTTTATGGAAAAGTCTACTGGAAGGTATGGACCTGTAGGCTGAAGATAGATGCCCCAATGGTTCAGAAAAACTTTGGGTGACTGTCCAGGCAGCAAGATGTCTCTGTCAATTCTAGAGTTTTGGGAGTTGCTTACAATGCACTTCCTGTTTTCTTAGGTAATATTATATTCTTCTAGGGTTTTGAAGAGTCAAAGACAGTCAGTTATAGTTTTTCTTAGTTAGGATAAAAGATAAATTAGATATAAAAATTTAGATCCATAAAGGTAGGATGATAGAGTATTTTCCTTAATTTGCCAAATGTAAATGGACTAAATATTATAACTGAACCTTCCTTTTTAATTAGACAGAAAAGGAGAAATGATGTGGAATGTCCTTCTGTATATGTATTGCTTTTATTGGCTAATGAATAAAGTTGCTTTGGCATATGGCAGAGCAGAATATAACCAGACTAGAAGACACATTATATGTATATATATATATTATATATATGGAGGGAGAGAGAGAGAGGGAGAGAGAGAGAAAGAGTAGGTGAAGTAAGAGAGACACCATGTAACTGCTGAAGGAGAAAGATGCCTTACCAATAAGCCACAGTCTCAAGGCCATACACAGATTAATATAAATGGGTTAATTTAGATATAAGAGCAAGTTAGGAATACACCTGAGTCCCTGGCCAAGCAGTGTTGTAATTAACATAATTCCTGAGTGATAATTCTGGTCTGGATGGCTGGGAAACCAAAAAGCAAAGTATCCAGTTACAACCATTGTTCCAGCACATCTTGTAGATAGGACAAATTGTAGACTGAGGGTTTTGTGGCTGGGTTGGTGTCCAGGTTTCTCTTTATGTAGCCTATAGACTACCTTTTGCACCAAAGAGACATAGAACGTAAGGATGAAGATTCCACACAGGTACCAGCACAAACTCTCATGTTCAATGAGCTATGAGGATATTGTCTTTGACAATAGGGTTCCACTGTCAGTTTTCAGAGAGTAAACTTCTGTTTTAGCATCAGACTGGGTTATTTAGGTATCTCTAATGGATACTCTCAGCCAACAACTAAATTAAATGCAATCCCAGATGCTATAGAAATGAATACTTTGCATTGGTATGGATCTTGGTTTACTGATACAAATTTAAGGTCANCAAGATGTCTCTGTCAATTCTAGAGTTTTGGGAGTTGCTTACAATGCACTTCCTGTTTTCTTAGGTAATATTATATTCTTCTAGGGTTTTGAAGAGTCAAAGACAGTCAGTTATAGTTTTTCTTAGTTAGGATAAAAGATAAATTAGATATAAAAATTTAGATCCATAAAGGTAGGATGATAGAGTATTTTCCTTAATTTGCCAAATGTAAATGGACTAAATATTATAACTGAACCTTCCTTTTTAATTAGACAGAAAAGGAGAAATGATGTGGAATGTCCTTCTGTATATGTATTGCTTTTATTGGCTAATGAATAAAGTTGCTTTGGCATATGGCAGAGCAGAATATAACCAGACTAGAAGACACATTATATGTATATATATATATTATATATATGGAGGGAGAGAGAGAGAGGGAGAGAGAGAGAAAGAGTAGGTGAAGTAAGAGAGACACCATGTAACTGCTGAAGGAGAAAGATGCCTTACCAATAAGCCACAGTCTCAAGGCCATACACAGATTAATATAAATGGGTTAATTTAGATATAAGAGCAAGTTAGGAATACACCTGAGTCCCTGGCCAAGCAGTGTTGTAATTAACATAATTCCTGAGTGATAATTCTGGTCTGGATGGCTGGGAAACCAAAAAGCAAAGTATCCAGTTACAACCATTGTTCCAGCACATCTTGTAGATAGGACAAATTGTAGACTGAGGGTTTTGTGGCTGGGTTGGTGTCCAGGTTTCTCTTTATGTAGCCTATAGACTACCTTTTGCACCAAAGAGACATAGAACGTAAGGATGAAGATTCCACACAGGTACCAGCACAAACTCTCATGTTCAATGAGCTATGAGGATATTGTCTTTGACAATAGGGTTCCACTGTCAGTTTTCAGAGAGTAAACTTCTGTTTTAGCATCAGACTGGGTTATTTAGGTATCTCTAATGGATACTCTCAGCCAACAACTAAATTAAATGCAATCCCAGATGCTATAGAAATGAATACTTTGCATTGGTATGGATCTTGGTTTACTGATACAAATTTAAGGTCAATTTTGTTACATGTATATTTCTGCTCTTGATTAAGGTATTGTGTTTGTGCAGCTCATTTAAGAATGTAATGTATAATTAAGAAATACAGGTTAATAGGTAATCATCTATAATAGTCAAGCTTGTAGTCATGTTAGTTAGGTTTTCTAGATGTACAGAGATATATTTCAGATGGACACTTACTCTTCAAACTTTTCAAAGACTACAGAATATGGCTTTTAAAGTTTTTAGTCTTAAGAACTTAGAACTTTTGATGAAAATGAGACACATCTGCTCCTGGCAGCACCAATCTACTTCAAGAGAAATATGGGTATCAAAGAGGCTCCTTATGGAGTTCGCTAGCCATTTGGGTAAGAAACTGTTCCTGCCTGGACTATTTGATGTTATGCTGTATGAACTGGGCATGCAGGACCCACAGAAAAATGACTATTCAATTTGCCTAAAGGTGAGATGGTCCTTCTGGATTCCTGCTTCATGAAAGAGTCTGCCATACATTCTGCAGGACCGAGAAGAAAGCAACTGATGGGCTTAGCCATTACAAGGCAGAACAGATCTTCAAATTTCCCACTTTATGGAAAAGACTGCTGGATGCTATCTATGGGCCTGTGGGCTGAAGATGGATGCTCCAATGTTACAAAGGAACTTTGAGTGACTGTCCAGGCAGCAAGATGTCTCTGTCAAATTTTGAGTTTTGGAAGTTGCTTACAATGTACTTCTTGTTTTCTTAGGTAATATTATATCCTTCTGGAGTATTTGATGGAGTTGAAGAATAGTTTTAGTTTTCCTTAATTATGATAAAATATAAAGTAGATATAAATATTGTAACTGTAATTCTTGCTTGATACCTGTTTTGTTATATTCAATTTTACTATGTTAAAGTTAAAACCTTCCTTTTTATTTAAACAGAAAAGGGAAAATGGTGTGGGAAGTACTTCTGTATATGTGTTGCCTTTATTGGTTAATGAATAAAGCTGCTTTCAGCCAATGGCTTAGCAGAGTAAAGCCAGGCAGGAAATCCAAACAGGGATGTAGACAGAGAGTAGGTGGAGTTGGTAAGACACCATATAGCCACTGGAGGAGACAGGCATGCCCCAGAACTTTACTGGTAACCCACGAGCCTCATGGTAAAATATAAAATAATGGATATGGGTTAATTTAAAATATAAGAGCTGGCTAATGATACACTTCAGCTATTGACCAAGCAGTGTTTTAAATAATATAGCTTTTATGTGATTATTTTGGGTCTGAGCAGCCTGAAATGAACGAACAGCCTTCACCAACACCCAGGCCTCCACTGGAAGCCTTTCTTGGCTACAAAATATTATCAGTTCAAACTCCCTATCTTCCATTACTATGGCTCCTTCCCAAGGTCACCCTCATAGATTCCAGGGAGTTTCCACTCCATTGGGTTTCCACACTGCCCTCCAATTCCAGCTGTCTCTCCCAGCTCTTTCCCTCCACCTGATCTCTCTCTCCCACACACACCTGATTCCTTCCACTCCCATCCCCACCTACCCCCAGTCTACTGGCAAAATCTATTCTATTTCCCTTTCCCATGCACCCCTCCCCAAGAACCCTCCTCTTTACATCACCTCTCTGGTTTGTAGAATGGAGTTTGACTATCATTTACATATCAGCTAATATCCACTCATAAATGAATACACACCATATTTGTCTTTCTGGGTTTGGGTTACTTTGCTTGGGATGATTTTTTTTTAGTTGTATCCATTGTCTATTTTTGTTTGGTTGTTTTTTGTTTTGTTTTGTTTTTGTTTTAAACAGCTGAGTAATATTCCATTGTGTAAATTTACTACATTTTCTCTATCCATCTAGATTAATTCCAGTTTCTGGCTATTACAAATAAAGTCACTGTGAACACAGTTGAACAAATGTTCCTGTGGTAGGATGAAGCATACTTTGGGTATATGCCCAAGAGTGGTATAGCTGGATCTGAGGTAGATTGAGTCTCAGTTTTCTGAGAAACCACCATATTGATTTCCACAGTGGCTGTACAAGTTTTCACTCTCACCTCCTCACCAGCATGAGCTGTCACTTTTGTTATTGATTTTAGCCATTATGACAAGTGTAAGATGGAATCTTAAAGCAGTTTTAATTTACATTTCCCTGATGGCTAAGGATGTTGAACATTGCTTTAAGTGTTTCTCAGCCACTTGAAAGTCTTCTGTTGAGAATTCTCTCTACTCTGTTTTTTAAGTTGGATTATTTGATTTTTTATATCTAATTTCTTGAGTTCTTTATATATTTTGTGTATTAGTCCTCTATCAAATGTGGTGTTGGTTAAAAAAAATCTTTTCCCATTCTGTAGGACTGTTTCTTTGTCCTTTGTCTTACAGAAGCTTTTCAGTTTCATGAGGTCCCATTAATTAATTGTCAATCTTAGTGCCTGCAATAATGGTGTCCTGTGCCCGTTCATTCAAGGTTATTTCCTACTTTGTCTTCTGTCAGTTTCAGAGTATCTGGATTTATATTAAGGTCTTTGATCCACTTTGACTTGAGTTTTGTACAAGATGATAAATATGGATCTATTTGCATTCTTGTACATGCAGGCACCCAGCTAGACCAGCATCATTTGTTGAAGATGCTTCCTTTTTTCCATTGTGTATTTCTGGCTTCTTTATTAAAATCAGGTGTCTGTTGATTTATGTCTAGGTCTTCAATTCGATTCCATTGATCAATGTGCCTGTTTTCATGCCAATACCATGAGGCTTTTATTACTGTAGCTCTGAAGCACAGCTTGAAATCGGGGATGGTGATGCCTCCTGCAATTCTTTTATTATATAGGATTGTTCAGCTATCCTAGGTTTTTGTTTGTCTGCTCGTTTGTTTTTCCACATGAAGTTGAGAATTATCCTTTCAAAGTCTGTAAAGAATTGTGTTGAAATTTAGTAGGGATTGGATTGAATCTGTAGATTGCTGTGGGTAGGATAGTCGTTTTTATTATGTTAATACTATGATCCATGAGCATGGGAGATCGTTCCATATTCTGATATCTTTTTGAATGTCTTCCTTCAAAGATTTAAAGTTTTTGTCATACAAGTCTTTTACTTGCTTGGCTAGAGTTATTCCAAGATTTTTTATATTATTTGAGGTTATTGTGAAGGTGTTGTCTCCCTGATTTCTTTTCTGCTTATTTTTTTTTATTTTTCCTGATACTTTTTTCAGCCCATTTATCATTTGCATATAGGAATGTCACTGACTTTTTTTTTAGTTTATCTTGTATCTAGTCACTTTGCTGAAAGTGTTTATCAGCTGTACAAGTTCCCCAGTGGAATTTTTAGGGTCTCTTATGTATACCATTATATCATTTGCAAATAATAATACTTTGACTTCTTCCTTTTCAATTTGTATCCCTTTAATCTCCTTCAGTTGTCTTATTACTCTAGCTAAGACTTTCAGTAGTATATTAAATAGATATGGAGAAAGTGGACAACCTTGTCTTGTTTCTGATTTTAGTGGGATTGCTTTGAGTTTCTCTTCATTTAATTTGATGTTGGCTATAGACTCACTGTAAACTGTCTTTATTATGTTTATGTATGTACCTTGCATCCCTGGTTTCTCCAAGACTTTTATTATGCAGGGGTATTGGATTTTGTCAAAGACTTTGTCAGCATCTAATGATCATGTGTTGTGGAATATTAGTTAAAGATGTGTTATATTGGTTTTACACTGTGGAACATTTGTTTAATGATGCAAAGAGGTGTTGCATTCTTTTATGTTGCATTTGTTTAACTCTGTGAAGTTGTGTTGCTTTGCCTGTCTGAAACACCCTATTACTTTAATAAAACACTGAGCAGCCAATAACAAGGCAGGAAAAAGGATATGTGGGGCTGTCAGGCAGAGAGAATAAATAGGAGGCAAAATCTGGGATGAGAGCTAGGAACAAAAGAAGGAGAAAGACAGGGGGACTCCAGGGGCCAGCCACCCAGCTACACAGCAAGACATGTAGTAATGAGTAAAGAAAGATGTACAGAAATAGAGAGAGGTAAAAGTCCAGAGGCGAAAGGTGCACGGGATAATTCAAGTTAAAAGCTGACTAAGCAAGCTACAACTAGGCATTCATTCATAAAAAAGAATAAGCCTCGTGTATTTATTTGGCAGTTAGGTGGTGAATCCACAGAAAGAGTAAAGAGTAAAAAGAACCAGCTAAAATCATGTGTTTTCTTTCAGTTTATTTATATGGTGTATTATATTTATTGATTTTTGTATGTTGAGCCATCCCTACATCCCTGAGATGATGCCTGTTTGATTGTGGTGGATGGTCTTTTTGATGTGTTCTTGCATTTGGTTTTCAAGAATCATTGAGTATTTTTGCATCTATGCCCAGAAGGGAAATTGGTTTGTAATTCTCTTTCTTTGTTGACTCTTATGTGGTTTTGGGTCAGGGTAACTTGGCCTCATAAAGTGTATTTATCAATGTTCATTCTGTTTTTATTTCATGGAATAATTTGAGGGGTATTGGCATTAACTCTTTTTTTTTTTTTGAAAGACTGGTAGAATTCTGTGCTAAAACCATTTGGCTGGACTTTATTTTTTGTGACTGAGAGACTTTCAGTGACTGCTTTTATCTCTTTAGGGGTTATAGGCCTATTTAAATTATTTGTCTGATCTTGATTGACTTTGGTTAGTGGTTCCTATCAAGAAAATTACCCATTTCTTTTAGTTTTCTGATTTTGTGGAGGATAGATTTTTAAGTATGTCCTTATGATTCTCCGAATTTCCTCAGTATCGGTCGTTATGTTCTTATTTTCACTTCTGATTTTATTAGTTTGGATATTCTCTCTCTGCATTTTAGTTCATTTGGATAAGGATTTGTCTATTTTGCTGATTTTCTCTTTGTTTCATTGGTTTTTTGGTATTGTTCCTTTTGTTTCTATTTTACTGATCTTAGACCTCAGTTTAATTATTTCCCGGTGTCCACTCCTCTTGGGTGTGCTTCTTTTTGTGCTATAGCTTTCAGGTGTGCTGTTCAGTTGCCAGTATAAGATCTCTTCAGGTTCTTCACGAAGGCACTCAGCCCTATGACCTCTCCTGTTAGCACTGGTTTCGTTGTGTCCCATGAGTTTGGGTAGGTTGGCTATTCATCCCCATTGGATTCTAAAAAGTCTTTAACTTCTTCCTTCCTTTCTGCTGTGACCCACTTTTCATTCAGTAGAGAGTTGTTGAGCTTCCATAAGTTTGTAAGTTTTCTGTTGCTGATATTCAGCTTTAATCTATGGTGGTCTGATAGGATTCAGGGAGTTATTTCAATTTTCTTGAATCTGTTGAGACTTGCTTTGTATGCCAAGTATGTGGTCAATTTTGAAGAACGTTCCATGAGCTATCTTCTGTAAGTACCTGTCAGGTTAATTTGGTTTATAATGTCTGTTAGCTCCAGTATTTCTCTGTTTAGTTTTTGTGTGAATGACTTCTCCACTGGTGAGAGCTGCGTATTGATGTCTCTCACTGGCCATGTGTGAAGATCAAGGTGTTATTTTAGCTGTAGCAGTGTTTTATAAAAATGGGTATCCTTGTGTTTGGGGCATTGATGCTAAGAACTGAAATATCATCTTGGTGGAAATTTTCCCTTGATGAGTATGTACTGTTCTTACCCATCTCTTTTGATAACTTTTGGTTTGAAGTCTATTTTGTTAGATATTATAATGGCTACATCAAGCCAGATGATGGTGGCACACACCTTTAATCCCAGCACTTAGGAGGCAGAGACAGGTAGATTCTGTAAGTTCAAGGCCAGTCTGGTCTCCAGAGTGTTCCAGGGCAGCCATCGCTTCACAGAGAGATCCCGTCTTAATA
Source organism: Bramus lutescens (assembly GCA_001685075.1). Lineage (NCBI taxonomy): Eukaryota > Metazoa > Chordata > Mammalia > Rodentia > Cricetidae > Bramus > Bramus lutescens. The sequence continues at coordinate 69,116 of LOEQ01005843.1, read as the reverse complement.
AAAACCAAAACCAAAATAAAATAAAATAAAATAAAACTGACTACACCAGTTTGCTTTTTAAGTTCCTTCGCTTGGACTATATTTTTCCAGCCCTTTATCATGAGTCCATGTCTATCCTCAGTGTTGAGGTGTGTTTTTTGTATGCAGCAGAAGGATAGATCTGTTTTCACATTCATTATGTTAGTCTGTCTTTTTATTGGGGAATAAAGACCATTGATACTGAGAGATATCAATGACCAAGATTGATAATTACTGTAAAGTTGTTTTTGTTGCTGCTGCTGCTGCTGCTGGTGGTGGTGGTGTGTGTATGTGTGTTTGTGTGCACACTCGTATGTGTGTGTTCCTAAATACATAAGTACAACCTGCTCAGTCTGTACAATGGTCCTTGTGTATATAAATATCAATTTTTCCGTGTATATATATATATATATTTTTTTTCAGGGCTGACCATTTATTTGGCATTGGATAACCAATTGATGAGTTCTGAATCGGAAAGAGAGTTAGTACAGGTAAGGGGAGGTTGAAGAGAGTGAAGAGAAGAAGTAGATGTAATTATATAACAATCTCAAAAGAAATAATCAAAAACTTTAAAATGTATATATAATTTTAGGTAAAAATATGATTCACTAAGATGCAGTAGATGGGAGGAGGTGATCAAAATTAGTGAAGTAGAAGCAAATGAACAATATAAAAAATCAATTAAACAAAGAGTTGGTTCTTTGAAAAGTTAAATGAAATTAACAAATCCTTAGCCAATTTAAACAAAATAAGAGAGAAGCTCCAAGTTAATGAAATTAGAGATGAAAAGGGAAACATTACAACAGATACCAGGAAATTAAGAAAATCTTAGGTATATACCTTTAAATACCTGTCGTCCAAGTCAGAGTCTAGTGCCTCATGCCTTTTCATCCCAGCACTCGGGAGATACAGGCAGGCAGCTCTCTTAGGAGTCTGAGGCCAAGATCGTAACATGGTCTACATAGCAAATGTCAGGCCAGTCAGGGCTACAGAGTGTGATCCTGTCTCAAACAAAACAACAACAAACAATCGCAACAATGAAAGCCAAACGAAACCCACCAAAATCCTCTATTCTGCTAAATTGGAAAATCTAAAAGAAATGGATAAATTTCTAGATGTGTGCAAAATACCAAAATTAAACCAAGGTGAAATACCTATATTAGGGGCTGGAGAGATGGCTTTGAGGTTAAGAGCACTGACTATTCTTCCAGCAGACCTGGGTTCAATTCCCACCACCCACATGGCAGCTCACACCTGTCTGTAACTATAAGATCAGACAAACATGCAGGCAAAACACCAATACACATAAAATTCAAAAAAAGAAATACATTAAGCAGCTCTCCACAATTGGTAATGAAATTGAACGAGTAGTATACTAAAATTAAACCAAGATGAAATACAGACATTAAACAGATCTGTAACCAGCAATGAGATTGAAGCAGCAATAGTCTCCCATTTAAAAAGTGCCCAGGGCCCCATGGATTCACCACAGAACTCTCAGAACTTCAAAGAATATCTGACACCAATAGGTCTTAAATTATTTCATACAAAGAAGCAGGATGGAAGACATTCAAAGTCTTTTTATGAAACCAGTATTACTCTGATACCCAAACCAGATAAAGACACCACACACAAAAGAGAAAACTGTTCATGATCTCCCTGATGAACAAAAATGCAACAATCCTAAACAAAATGCAAACAAACCAAGTTCAAGATCACGTGAAAAGAAGATCATTCATAGGGATCTAGATGACTAATCTCGAGATGCAGCAACAATTCAACGTATTAATTCAATCAATGTTCTCTATCATATAAATAGATTCAGCAGGAGAAATAATGCAATCATATCCTCAGATACAGAAAAGGCCTTTGATAAAATCCAGTGCCCCTCCCTCATAAGAGGCACAAGAAGCTAAGGACAGAAGAACCACAGCAAAGTCTATTAAAGGCTGCCTATGGCAAACCTACTTCCAGCACCATCTTAAATAGAGAAAACCTCAAGCCATCCCTGTTAAGGAAGAGACAAGCGTGTCCACTTTCCCCATACCTGTTCAACATCATGCCTAGAATCTTAGGAGAATAAGACGAGAGAAGGACATGAAAGGAATACAAGAAGGGGAAGAAAAAAAGGGAGCTACTAACAGAAAAAAAGAAGAAATCCAATATTCCCTAAGTGCAGATGATGCAATTCCACATGTAAGAAAACCTGAAGACTCCACCAAAAATGATTTCAGAGCAGATAAATAGTTGCAGCAAAGTGCCAAGATGCAAAATTAATACCAAGTCAGTGGCCTTTCTGTAGACCAATGAAAAATAAACTGAAATGGAAATTTCACACACACACACACACACACAAGAGCGTGCACACATGCACACACTCACATACACACACAGAGACACATTCACGCAGAAATAAATCGAAACAAAGAACTCCAAAACTCTACAATGCAAACATTAAGAGTGAATAAAGAAACCGAGGAAGACACTGGAAGATGGAAAGGCCTTCCATGATCAGGCCTTGGGAGAATTAACATTGTGAAAATGGCCATCCTTCCAAAAGCCATCTTCAGCAGATTCGATGTCATCCCGCTCTAAATGCCAGGGTCTTTCTTCAGAGACACGAGGGTGGGGATCTCAAAATTTATGTGGAGACACAAAAGACCGAGAATAGCTAGAGTGATCCTGAATAAAAAGAATAGTACAGTCAGTGTTCAAACCTGATTTCAAGGTAGACGCCAGAGCCACCGTGTTAAAGACAACATGGCACCGATACCAAGGCAGGTTCACAGGTATGTGGAACAGAAGAGGGGACCCAGACTCTACTTCAGACCATACAGGCCCCTGATCTTTGACAAAGATGCCAAAAGCAATAAACACTGGAGGAAAGATGACATATTCAGCAAATGGTACTGGCTACCCTGGATGTGAAGATGCAGAAAGTGAAGGCACAGGTTTAACACTCGCCCTGCTCAAAACACAACTGCAGATGCACCAAGGACATCAACGTCAGACCTGAAAGTTGGAAACTTCTAGAAAAACAAGTAGGGAGTACACATCACCCGAGAGGTACAGATAAGAACTTTCTGAGGTAGACCCCAGTAGTGCAGAAGATAAGGCAATTGACAAACGGGATCTCGTGAAACTGAAGAAGCTTCTGTACCAGAAAGGAAACTGTCAAGCGAGAGAAGAGCCGCCCGCAGAATGGGAGAAAAATCTTTGCCTGCTAAACATCTGACAGGACCGGTATCTAGAAGATACAAAACCACACATAGAAGAAGACAAACAAATTATGAAATTGGACAGACAATCCTCCAAGAAAAAAATGCAAATGGCTAAGGAACAAAAGGTGTTTGGCATCCTTAGCCATCAGCGAACCACAGATGAAACCCACTTCAAGATTCTTATCTCCCCCAGTCAGAATACCAGTAAGAGGAAATGCTGATGTGGAAATAGAGAAGGGGGAGCATTTATCCACAGTCGGGGGGCATGCAAGCTCATGCAGCCTCTTTGGAAGTCAGTCTGGCGGTTTCTCAAAACACCGGAAATAGAATTACTGTGTGATCCAGCTATACCACTCCTGGGCCCACGTTCAGAGGACTTAATATCCGACCACAGAGACACTTGCGCACCCGTGTTCTTTGCTGTTCCAGTCACAGTAGCCAGGAAATGGAGGCCGTGCAGATATCCATCGGCTGATGGAAGGATAATGAAGTCGCAGTGTGTATGTACAACAGAAGGCTACGCGGATGTAATGAAAAATGAAACCATGAAATATGCAGGTGAATGGATGGAACTGGAAAAATCTATGCTCAGTGAGGTCACCCAGGCTCCCATGTACAAACCCCACATATAAACCTCTGCATGTGGAGGCCCTTCTATATCTCTTGTTTTGTGTGTTTAAGCCGGAGTACACATAGAATCCCGGAAATCAGAAATTGGTTTAGGAAGGGGGATAGTAGAATACAGGTGAAATGAAAGTGGGGGTGGGGACGGGGGAAGCATTGTGGGCAGAAGGGTTCCAGCCGCGCAGTGAGGGAGATAAGAAACTGGAAAGACAGGATGAGGTATGCCTGAAAAGGTCGTATAGAAACCTATGGTCTAAGACGGGAGAGTAGAACACATGTGTTGTAAAAGAACAGCCAGAGGATACTGGGTGCTAAAGGTTAAGGTAGGGTGACAGGCAAGGGCTGAAGGGAAAAAAACAAGAGAGAGTAGGTTAACCAAAACCAAGGGTGCAGGAAGAGGCATTATGTAACCCCAGCAGCTTCTGCCTTAATTAAAAGTACAACAAAAATCCTTTGGGCAAAGGTACTCTGCATGGATGAACAACGTGACTCCCAAGGGACAGAGGACTTTTTTAAAAAGCTCCCAGTGCCAGGCATGGAATACCTCACTCTACTAATACAGACTGTTGTCATTGCTTTTGGTTTACCCATCGTAAGTATATGGTAAGACCGTTTTGCTAAAGATCCCACGGCACAGAGAAGCCAACCTCACCTGACTAGAAAGCTCTACCTGGTGGTTAGCTTCCACAGTGGGGAAGGGGCTGGCTATGCTGCTGGGGCGGGGGGAAGACATGATCTTATCCGAGAGTGGACCCTCCATACACCGAAACCAACCTACCAGCACCATGTGCCCAGTGGGGCAAAAGTTGCAAGACTATTCTTGATAGTAACCAAATGTACTCTTGCTTGGATTTGAGGCCTGTTCCACAGGAGGGAGCTCATGCCTAGTATTGTAAACATGGAGGAAGAGACCTACCTGGTCAGTCGTCTTTATCAACTTAGACCATGAAACCTAATATGGACAAGTTCAACCAAACTGCCATATATGGGCTGCCCATGCATGCTTCTGCATTGCCAGGGCATAAATTAATTAATTATTATTGTAAACATGGTTCAAACCCATGGCTAGGGAAGTCATGGACCCTAGGGGAGAACTTTTTGATACCGTTTTACTAAGTGGTCATGTTGTCAAGCTGCCTTTTAAATGTTATGTTTCCATCCATAGAGCTGGGCATGTCTCAGCCTTGGGCGAAGCCCCTTCTTCCTGCGGTGGGCAGTGGTTAACAGAGAAACTCAGGTCCGGTCAAACTGCTGAAGGTGAGTAACGGGGAGTGCTCAGCCATAGATGGGACATCTGTACCAAACCTCCATCCCAAGGATCAGCGAGCAACATGGAGGAAGGGGTGGGAAGAAGATGAGAGCTGGAGGATGGAGAGGAGGGCTGCGAATGGTGTCCTTTGGACAATGACCCAGAGGTGAAGCACACACACTCGCGGCAGCTGTGATTACTTGCCCCAAATCAAGCCAGTTGAAAATTCCAGCGTGGAGCTACAGCAGTGACTCAGCAAATTAAGAGCATTTGCTGGTCTCACAGAGAACCTAAGTTTGCTCTTCAGAATTCGAATGGTGGCTCATGTCCACCTGTAACTCCAGCTCCAGGGGAGCCTGATGTTTCTAGGAGCATCTGCACTGACACGTACACACACACACACACACACA
>LOEQ01005842.1:75991-98129 GCA_001685075.1 Bramus lutescens | reverse complement strand
TGAGAAGCCAAGGACAATGGCACTGGGTTTTGATTCTACTGCATGTAGTGGCTTTGTGGGAGCCTCGTCTGTTTGGATGCACACCCTCCTAGACCTGGATGGAGCGGGGAGGACCTTGGACTTCTCACAGGGCAGGGAACCCTGACTGCTCTTTGGTCTGGAGGGGGAGGGGGAGGCGGGAAGTGGAGGAAAAAGGAAGGAGGGGAGGAGATGGAAATTTTTTAATAAATAAATTTAAAAAATAATAAAATAAAAAAGTAGAACGGAAATAGCTGGTAAATCTTACATATCCAAGAATCATTTTTAAAATTTTATATATGTGTACTATAGTTACATGATTTTCCCCTCCTCACTCTTTTCCTTCCAATTCTTTTTGCATTGCTACCACATCCTTTCTAACTTCATAAACTTTTTTCTTTAATCATTATTGTTACACACACACACACGTATAACTTGCTGAGTCCATTTAGTGTTACATATATGTATATGTGTTTAGGATTCACTACTTAATATTTGATAATTATGAGATCATCCCTGGGGAAGAATAATTCTCTCTTTCTCATTGGCCAAATGGCTTTTTTGTTTATTTTTGGGACTGTAATTTAATTTCAACATTTCTCCCATAGCTTTTCTCTCTCCAAGTCCTCCGATATACCTCCCTTCTCTCCTTCAAATTCATGCCCTCTTTCTTCATGAATTATCATTGCATGCATATATAAATTTCTATATACATATATCCCTAAATACTACCCATTTTTGAGTTCATATAATATTGTTTGCATGCATGATTTTAATAGCTGACCATTTGGCATTGGAAACCAATCAGTATGTTCATTCCTGGTGTGGCCCACCTCTCCTATTCCCACATTGACTCAGTTCCCTATAGTTCTTTGTGTAGGGTTGCGGCCTTGGGGACATTTCCCAATCCAGTTTAGCATGTTCACTGGTGTCTTCATGTTTTAGGTGTTCACACTGGTGTGACTTTATGGGTCTAACATCTGGTGTTACTAAAAAATAAATTTTCACAGAAAACTTCAGTCTTTCTATCCCCTCTTCCAAAATGTCTCCTGAGCTTTAGATTCAGGAGTTGTTTTGTAGATATATTCTTTGTGACTGATCCCCACAACTCTGCATTTTGGTTGGTTGTAGTTTTCTAAAGTGGGTCTCTGTCTGTTACAAAGAAAATTTGCCTTGTTGAGGAGTGAAGTGAGTCTGCAAACAATGATTTATTAATCCAACACAATCCTTAACTATGGTCCATAAACATTTGCCCTTAAACCCAAGGGGCAATTTTAAATTTTATTCTTTTATCAAGGTATTCTTATCAAAAGCATTCATTTGAAAATGTAGTCATTTTCAGCAAATGCAGTACAAACTGATTGACACTTTCTAATGTTCATAGTCATGTACATATTGGTAATTTTAATCATTTCTACTTTGATTTCTTTTCCCTGTAATGCTGTAATGCTCTCATCTAAAACTGACAGATTTACTTGGACTAGTCACAGATGTAACAATGTTAGGACAGAATAAAACACCAGTTGTTAATCTAAGAGTTTACTTCTGCATTTTGAAATAACATTTATTTAAAAAAATCTTTAACTGGCTATATATCATTGAAATCCCACATAAACAAAGTAAAATTTTCAACAATTTCTACCTTTGCATTAATTAAATAGCACATAAGTATTAGAAATTATTTTATACTAAAGCATTCAGAAAAATAAAAATATTAATTTTAAGTTCAAATATGCACATGTACATATATTTGAATATATAAATTAAATTACTGTAAAAATAGCAATCAATTCTATTTTCATATCTTTATTATTACAAAAATACCTCAGTTCCTAAAAGTAATAAATTCAGTAACAATATCAATTAAAAGAGTAGATATACTTCCAGAAACGTATCATCCCATTGAGAAGAGGATAGGTTCTCCAGAAACTAACATAAAGTAACAGTTTCACCTGCCTACAGAATGGGAAAATATCTTCACCAGCCCCACTTCAGGCAGAGGTCTGATCTCCAAAATATTCAAAGAACTCCAGAAATTGGTCATCAAAAGAACAAATTATCCAAGAAAAATATGGGGTACAGACCTAAACAGAGAATTCTCAGTAGACGAATTTACAATGACTGAAAGACACTTAGTCATCATCCTTAGTCGTCAGAGAAATGCATTTCGAAACAACTCTGCGATTCCATCTTGCACATGTCAGAAGGGCCAAGATCAAAAACACTCATGACAACTTATGCAGGAGAGGCTGTGGGGGAAAGGGAACACTCTTCTGTTGCTGGTGGGCGTGCAAGCTGGTACAGCCCCATTGGATATCAGTGTAGTGATTTCTCAGAAAATTAGGAAGAAACCTTCCTCAAAGGACATACCACAAGGACATGTGCTCAACTATATTCATAGCAGCACTCTTTTTAATAGCCAGAACCTGGAAACAACCTAAATGCCCCTTGATCAAAGAATGGATAAAGATGTGGTACATTTACACAATGAAGTACTACACAGTGTTAAAAAATGCAATGACATCTTGAAATTTGCGGGCAAATGGATGGATCTAGAAAACAACACAGTGAGTGAGATAACCCAGACCAAGAAAGACAAATATAATATATACTCACTCGTAAGTGACTTTTTAGACATAAAACAGCCTATAATTCACAATCCCAGAGAACCTAGACAACAAAGAGGACCCTAAGAGGGGCATACATGGATCTAAACTACATGGGAAGTAGAAAAAGACAAGATCTCCTGAGTAAACTGGGAGCAGGGAATCTTGGGAGAGGGCAGGAGCAGAGGGGGGGTGAAGAAGGGAAGGAGCGAGGAAAAAATATATAGCTCAGTAACAACAATAAAAAATTATTTTAAAAAAAGAAAGTAATAGTTTCAAACAGTTCCACCTTCGTACAGATATCCACCTTGTCCTTTCCTTAGCAATCTATCCTGAATACAGTGGTGTTGAAGACGGCTTGATTTCAATTAACTGAAGGGTGAAGATTGTACTGTGGAAGTCAATGGACAAGATTTCAGAAATCAGTTAGAAAGCATAGGTCCAGCAGTTTGTAACTACTGTGATTAAGGTATTACAATATGCAGATAGACAAACAAGTGGACATGTCAACAACTGGACTCTAGAGGCTTCAAAGATTTTGGGTTTAATTTTGTTTAGCTCTTGATATCTGACCATTTATCCCCTTTTTTATTACATAAAACAGGACAAGCATTTCCTTCCCTGCTGGGAGAATGAAATTGGAAACACTTTAGAGAACTGTTTAAGAGTTCAATACTATAACACTGAACATATGGACTCTAGATGTAATTCAAAATATTCTAATCCCTTGTTTTTTTTTTAAAAATGTGACAAATTTCTTCTGCATCCTTCCTCTATATATTCTCCCTCACATTATTATTTTCTTTCCTTTTTTTTTTTACATTTAACAGACACCGTTGCTGCTGAACCAAGGAACAAATGGGGATATAAACTCCAAAAAGAACAGAGAGTTTAAATGAAATTCTATTTTCTTCCAGCATAAGAAAATACAGCCCTAAGGATGGGCAAGCATGCAGTGCATTGTTCATCAGGTCTGAGAACTGTACGGGTCCACTGCAGCTGATCAGCTAAGGAATAGAGCTTTTGGGGATAAGCTCTATTTTCTTCCACATCCAACATTGAAGTTTCTTTCTTGACAAAGAGCTTCAAGATCTTTAATTTTCAGGCTGCCCACTGCATTATAAGCAGAACATGCATTCCATTAAGTTGCTGTTCTTCCTCAGTCTTTTTCTTTCTAAACAACCCTGTGTGCCAGCATTTCAAACATCCATAGAGTTGCAAGGGAAGTCTGCAGTGGTGTCATGGAAGAATTTCTCTCCTCATTGCTAAAGTCTTTCTGTTAGGATTGTCAGAGGAAGGGAAGCTTCTCAAAGAAAACAACAGATAATTAATCTCCCAGGACTAAGAGAAAGGAGACCAATTTAGATAGAGTTGCAGCTCATTTTTAGTTTTATTGGCTTTCATTTTGAAGTCCAGTTTCAGTGGAACTAAGAAACATGAAATTCCTTAGAGAAAATGAAAATAGCACACTGTTTTAGTATGATTTTAGTCTAGTTTGTAATTATTCTCACTATTTTAAACATATTTTATAGATTTCATAGTATCTCAATAAGCCCAGATAGAGTATATGTATTTAATATTTATGAAAATTTTAATTTGCACAGAAAGCTTTGTCTTGAATTTTCTTTTAAATAGTAGCCACTCTTCAAGAAAATTCATATTTTTTTATCTGAATCTGAAATCGAGGGCTCATGGATTCAGAAAACCTTCATTGTTCAGGAACAGGGGGGCAAAGGCTAACTGTGAATGGGGAAGGGAAAAAAGCATTGGGGGAAGAAGTAGAAAGAACGAAAAAAGGAAGAAGAGAAAAGAGGAGAAAGGAAGGACGGGAAAATTAGACAAGAAACATTCAAGTATGAATTATAAATGTGAAGTTTTAGAAACCGTTCTGGCAATTCTTATTTATCTTGCCAAAGAAAATGAAGCACATGCATGGAAATCAAAATTAAAGACAATTCAATTATAGCAGAGTCCAAACAGAAATAGCAGTTAGAATGCATTAGTCAAAGCCTGGCTAGATGGTTCAGTAATTAGTTAGACCAAGTGTTGCTTTTGCAGAGGACCAAGTTCATTTCTTAGCACCCAAATGGTTGACTCAATTGCCTGTAACTCCAGCTCCAGTGGATCTAATACCCGCTTCTGGCCTAGGCCGGTACTTAAACTCACGTGCACATACCCACACAGAAATACATACAGATAAATAAAAGTAGAATAAGTTCTTTTTTGAGAAAAGAATCCATTGGCTAGGAGAACCCTAGTAAGGAATTGTGTGTCTAGGTTCTAAACCTGCTACATCCTTGGCCTTATGCATGGTACTTAAGCTGAAACTTCTTCCATTTGCTCATCTGTTAGAGGATACGTTTCACTAGATTTGAAATCTTGGGGGAGAATGAATGTCAAATCTGTATGTAAAATAGCTAGGACAGTGTCAAGCAGTGGAAGATGTGATAATGGTGAACATTGGTTATTGTTATGCTATCATCATCTCCTTTTAGTACCTGACTAATGCTTTCATTAAACCAGCAACCTTACCGAAGCAAACAAAAACACCCAGAAAATTTGATACAACAAATAATATTCACCTGTGAGAAAAAACACATTGGTTCCAATTTTGAAACAGAACTTGAACACAATTTTCTGAATTTTGGCTCACTTAATCAAAATGTGTTCTGTTTGTTATTTTTCTAGCTGCCAGGCTTACCAATATCTCTCTCCATGAGACAGAATGCTGTAAAAGTAATTGCATCCATCTGTTCAATACTTTAATCAATTGGACCAAAACTTAAAGTATCAATAAATAAAACATTTTAACAAGTATCATAACAAAAAACAATGAGCCAGGACACCTGGATTTTAAATAATGAGAGCAGAACAGTGAAGGGAGTTAGGGAAGTGCAGAGAAGAGAAAATTAAGGAGTCTTACTATAGTGTGTGACCTGGCTATGGGACGCCAGTAACGTTAAAAATACAAGAAAGTGTACAAACCCATATTCACATGGTATACATCTCCTAGTGTCAATAACAGCAGTTACTTTCCCATCTGTCACAAGATAAAGGTTCTCTCAAGCCTATGGCAATAATCTGAGTATCCTTTACAGTAAATACTGGGAAGCTAGCTTATAAAGATTCAATTCCTTTGCAGTCAGACATTTATAAAGGATAATAATTAGAAATTCCTTCTAGTGACATCGTTTCCATGGATGCATCATCCAAAAATCAGTTCCCTTATTTTTCTACTTGAATTAGCTTATTAGTATGATTCTGTGAAGAAAGTGACCTGAAAGAATAAAGACAGTTTGTGTGCACATGTGTGCTCACACTTGTCACAAAAGGAGAAGAGGAAGGAAAGAAAAAGATCAGAAAGGGACAAATAGGGATATAAATAAGAATTTAAGGGAATGAGCCACATAACTGTGAAGAGTAGCTAGGCTAAAGACAAAAATCTCACAATTAGTGAGCAGACTGCAGATGCAGAGTAGGTGAAGTCAGAGTCGAAGGCTGTCTGCAGGCAGAAGACCCTGTGCTTGGGGGAGGGTCGGCTTCTGTTGCAGTCTTCCAAGGAACTGGTGACGTGACAGATGACGTTGGAGTAATCAGACTATTCAGGCTACTGATTTTTGTGTTAATATCAGCTACCAATGTCTTCACAGGAGCGTTCAGAATAATGCTTGTCTAGATGTCCGAACTCCACAGCCTAGGTAATTTGACACATGAAAATGAGCCATCACAACTAGTTATAACAGATTTGTTGTCCATATGCAAAACCCTATTATATGATTTTCATAATGCTGCTAACAAAATTTAGGCTAAGGACTACAAGACTTATTCCACTGGTAGAGGAAAATAGCTTAAGAAATGTCTTGTCCTGATCCATCAAGTTTAAATGTAACCGAAAATGATTTAAGCCAGGACTTAGGATTACAAATGCAGTGTTCTCAGTGACTCTGCCACTGTTAGTAAACCTGTTGCAGAAGATCACACCAAGCCATGGGAAAATTGAAAAAGAACACAGTGGTATGTGCTAACCCCACCTGAAAGAAGTTTCTCTCTATCATACTCCTAACTTCTCTAAAGGAGTCATATCACTTCCCATCTCTACCTCCCTATTGTTAGGATTGAAGGTGGAAGACACCACTGTCTGGCCTCTATGGCTAACTAGTATGGCTAGCTCTACACTCTGATCTTCAGGCAAGCTTCATTTGCCCAAAAAAAGGAAAAAGAAAAAGAAAAATATCATCATAATCAGGTGCCTTAATCAGGCAAGATAAAACAACAATACATCTTTACACAAATAAACAAATGCAACACATCTTTAAATAGTTAAACAAATATTCTGCAACAACCATTGAATGCTTTAAGGAAGAAATTATTGCTAGAGTATTTTTATGCATGAACATCAAGTTTTTAAAAGTAATTTTATCACTTTCTTAATTATTTGGAGGATTTTCTCAAATATATAAATTTCCTGAGGATTTAGGACAGTTGAAAACTTTCATAGATTTTTAAGTAAAACATCCTCTGCTTTGCAGAATGACTTCTACTGAGATAAGAAAAAGAAAGATCCAGTATGAAATATGAATTTACAGACACAACTGGAAATGAGATAAAATTAAAAAGAAAGTGACTAAAATGAAAGAAGAAAAATCAGGAAATGTATAGTTCAATGAAATAAATTTAAAAAAAGAAAAAGAAAAATCACAGTAAATAGCCAATGATAAGGAGCTTCTTATTTGTTCTCATGTAACTCAAGTTGGAAGGCTCATGTTTACTACACAGAAATCTTAAACTTGAACAGCACCGACCACTTGATAGGGTCTTCTGAGTTGATTGGCAGTGTATCATAGTTAGGCTTCTCTTCTCACAGTACTCTACCATGCTTCTTTATGGATTTTAGGGGTGCTAATTAAAATGGAAAGCTAGAATGAAACCTCAAACCCAAGAGACAATGTCACTAGTGAAAATATGTTGACTGTGTTTTTTGTTTATTGTTTTTTTTTTTCAGTCAGGATTTCTCTGGGTAGTCCGGACTGTCCTGAAACTCTTCATCCTCCGAGGAGAAAACACGGACCTGCCCCTGGGCAGTCGGGTACTATTATGATGAGCAAATGTATGGTAGAGTAGTAGAGAGAGAAGGAGACAGAACGGTTCATGTGCTGTGTGTACTGTGGACAGAAACATTGTCTGAAGACGTGAAGGCAGTGAATAGTGGGTATAGGCAGGTGGTCTGCTTGCCACTCAGAGCCATGTCTGGGCCTGGGCTGCTGCAGGAGTCTATGTTGGGTTCACGGCCCTGATGCAGCTGCAGTCTGTGTTGATGTCACCAAAAGCCGAAAGGATAGGGTTGTACAGAGCGGCAACACGAGGGAGAACTGGTCCTGCCCCTCACTAGTTGTAGCATTCAAGAGAGAGGGTCTTACATGTAACCTGGTCAGCACAGTAGAGCAGACCCCATTTGTAAGTGCATGGACGAGCAGGCCCTGAGTGTATGAGAATGGGACAGTGGGCTGCTCTCCTCTCCTATGTCATGCGGAGGCATACGTGAGGCAAAGATGCCCTTCTCCCATCATTCCCCTCACCCAGTCCCTCACCAGCTACATTATTCAGAAGAACATGCCCGTCCCTTGCATGGGAAACACAGTAATGTTGAACGAGTAGAGAGGGGCATGAGTGAGCCAGCCCCGAGGGAATGGGACTGACATAGTTGATATACTGCCTTCCTTGTCTATGATGTGGTGGTGGGAATGAGGGAAAGAAGACCCCCCACTGGCCCCTATCATATCCAGTTCTCTAGGGGGCTGACTCTCACCTTTATCAGGTGCAGCACTCGAGAAGGTGAGTCTTGCCCCTCATCTGGGCAGCACAGTGGAGCTGACCCTATTGACTGGCGTGAGGGTCAGCCAGCATGGAGAGCGTGAGAGTGAGAGATCTGATCCTACCCCACATCTACCATATGGCAGCATGGGCAAGGGAGAGATGCCCGCTCCCTACTTCACCACCTTCACTGTCTGTGGCAGGTGGGGAGCTTGTCCCAAGGTCATAAAAGTGGGAGAGCTATCCCTACCCCTCACCAGCTGCAGCATATGGGAGGGTGGTCTCTGCACCTCACCTGGGCAACAGAGTAGAGCTGGACCTAATAGTCCAGGTGTGAAAGAGCAGACCAAGAGAGCCTGAACGCAGAACCAACCCTACACCTTGCTCATTGCTACAAGGGTCAGCTAACAACAGCAATGCTGGAGGGCTCTCCCTGGTGTTCCAGACAGGGAAGGGCTGATGGACTGAACAACTGTGCACTACCTAGGTCCAGAAACAGGGTTATGAGTTGGCTCACCCCAGCATCCACCCCATCTATGATCTGCTAGAGCACACGAAGTGACTAGTCCTGTAAATCCATTGCTGAAGGATCTCCATGACACAGAACAACAACAGAATATCCAAGTGGAAGACAGCATTGATAGTGTACCAGAAACCAGAGGCCTCAAACCAGACCAATGACTCTTTGCAAAGAATACTTGCAAGTAAAGATATATGGATAAAAGTGCTTACTGTGTGACTCACTAAGTAACATTATAGCTTCCATGGCAAGATTTTTCCTTTCTTTTTCTTGTTTGTCTTTTATTTTATTTTATTTTGGGATGGAAGTTGAAAGGGTAGAGGGCAGATATGAAGGGACAGGGAAATGAATGAGATTGGGATGCATGATGTGAAAGATACAAAGAACAAATAAAAAGAAAGTTAAAAAATAAAATTAAAATAATAATTTTTCTTTTTCAAATTTCTAAAATGCTAAAGAACTTAATGAAAATGTTAATCCTGTATTTGTAGATTAGATAGTTAAGATAATGAAGATAATATAAGTGTGATTATTTCTAAATTGTTTTAACTGAAAACATTTTTTCCAAGCAATATAACCTGATTATAGCTTCCCCTCCCTCTAATTCACCCAGCTCTGTAGTAGGACACTGTTTGTTCATTCCTGGCTGCACAGACTAGAAATAACCACACAAAAACCGCATTAATTAAATTACTGCTTGGACAATCACTTAAGTGCATTGCTACTAGCTCTTACATCCAGAATTAACCAATTTCCATTATTTTATATTTTACCACAAGGCTTGTGGCCTATCAACAAGGTTCTTACTGGCAGCTTGCATCTTTCTCCTCTGGTGGCTCCATGGAGTATCACTGACTCTGCCTACTCTCGCTATCTGTCTTTTCTGGACTGGCTATACTCTGTTAAGCCTTTGGCCGAAAATAGCTTCTTTGTTCATTAAGCAATAAAAGCAATGCATATACAGAAGGACGTCCTAGACCATTTTCCCTTTTCTGATTAAATAAAAATTGGTGCCCTAACGTGTGCTAGCTAAATCTACATGAAACCTAAGAGGGTTTGGCAAGGAATTAAAAAAAGAATAAGATTTAATGCAGCCTCTTCTCTTGCTCTTTTGGCTGGTGGCTCCTTTTGTTATGGTTTTCGTCTCTTTAAGAGACAAGCCATGCCCACTCCTGGCAACCCCTGCCCTCCTCCCCCACCATCTTGGATCTCTCTCTGTTTTCTCTCGGCGCACTGCACATGTCTCTCTCTTGGGGCCCCTCTTTGTCTCTCTCCTCTTCTTCTCTTCTTCTTTCCCCATTCTCTCTCTCTTTTAAGTAATAAATATCCAATTCTATTCTGTATGATGGGTCTATGTGCCTTCTACCGGATACCTGCTCACACCCGCCCGCTTGGGTGGCTATCCTGGGACCCGCTGCAAGCTGTCTCTGCCTGGGACTGGCCACATGGTGAGCCTGTCTGCTTACTGCCGCCAGGGACCTGCCAGCATTTCCCGCCGCCAGCTGTTCAGGACCCACCAGCATTTTTAAAACCTTTAAGAGAGGTCTTCCTAATTCAGCCATAGTAGCAACAACAACAAAGTTGCCCAGTTTTAAAGCTGCAGCTTCCTGGTTCACCAGCACAAAAGGCTCTGACTCTTTTGGGAGGTTTGGCTATGGAATACTTGAATGGGGTTTGTGGGCTGGGTGCTTGTATGCCTACTTGGGGTTAAGAGGAAAGTAGCTGAGACCATGCCCATGGCTCAGCATTCCACACCTGGGCAGGCAGCAGAATGAGGTGTACTAGGCATGCACAAGCAGGAGAGCATGGTGAATTCCTGCTACCATCCACAGAGATGTTTCCAGGCCATGCAGTGCACTGAATGGCAGAATTAGTTACTACTCAGATAAAAATGATTTATGTGCTGCACGTGGTGAGCATGACTTTTCCCTGGTGGTCCCAAAG
Organism: Bramus lutescens; assembly: GCA_001685075.1. NCBI lineage: Eukaryota > Metazoa > Chordata > Mammalia > Rodentia > Cricetidae > Bramus > Bramus lutescens. The sequence goes on along the minus strand of LOEQ01005842.1, from coordinate 87,230 downwards.
CTGGCAGTCTCAGAGCTGGTGTAATAGTACATCCACCATTTTGAAAAGCAGAGAGAGACAGAGCCATCACCCAGGGTTTCTAAGACCAAGTCGCTTACCATTTTAAAGGCTCCCCAGGACAAAAAAGGATTACAGATACACAATAGGATAGATTCAAACATAAAAAACTCTAAACAAGTCACAGTGTGTTTAAAAATGTAAATAAGTTTGAGAAAGAGAAGAAAAAGAATAAAGAGACAGTAAATATAATATAAAAGAGTAAAGACAGTCATAGATTAAAGATAATAAATATTAAACTTGCAGAAAAAGTAATAGAGTAATAAAAATAAGCCATGTAAAGTTGGAATATACACAGAGAGTCTAGATTATGTATATTACTGTGTTTTCTTTGAATTTTTTAACTGTGAAGGTGCTAAGTACAGAAAGACATGTCACTGTATGGGCTGCTAAGCTAAACCAACATATATACTTTAAAGGTGTCTTGTCTTTGAAATTTGGGTCTAAGAATATGATGCTTTGGAAAAGAGGTTTATTTGCTTTTTTGTTTCCACAGAGGATGAGAACCTGGGGGATCCTTCCAGGCTACTGTGATTTGATGGACCAAGACCCCTGAAAAGCCATGAACACATGCAAAAATTATTTTGCCCAACAAAAAAACAAAACCATTTGGAGAGAACAATGTCCAAATTTCCAAATATTGTTTACAAATGTTTGTTTACATTTAAACAGAGAATATGCTATAGAGATCAATAGTTTGCATTAGCATGGATCTTGGTTTATTGACACAAAATTTAGGACAATTTTGTTATATGTGTATTTCTGCCCTTGATTAAGGTATTGTATTTGTGCAACTCATTAAAAAGGTAATGAATAATTAATAAATACAGGTTAATTGATAGTCATCTCAAATAGTCAAGCTTGTAGTCATGTTAGTTAGGTTTTGTAGATGTATAGAGATGTTTTTCAGATAGATAGGCATTCTTCAAACCCTTCAAAGACTATAGAATATGGTATTTAAAGTGTTTTAAGAACTTAGGACTTTTCATGACAATGAGACTCATCTGATCCTGGCAGCACCAATCTACTTAAAGAGGATGATGGGCGTCAAAGAGGCTCCTTATGGCATTGGTTAGCCATTTGGGCAAGAAACTGCTGTTGCTGGACTGCTAGATGAACTGGACATGCAGTACCTTCAGAGAAATGACTGCTGAATTTGCCTAAAGGTGAGACCATCCTTCAGGGTTCCTGCTTCATGAAAGAGATACCTTTTACAGAAATCAAATTTGATATTGATATGCCATTAAAAAGGAGAAAGACAAGCTGTTAATTGGAACTTTTTGTTCATCTCCAGGACCAATGCCTTTCAAATGATGCAAGGGTGGGGGAAGCATGGTCTTACACCAGGAACTACTTCACAAGACTCCTTGGGGTAAAACCAGAGACCCCTCTCTGACAACTGAGAAAGAACAGACTCCTTGTTATGTTCCCATGGATCAGACTGGTTCCCATGACACACAATAGTTAAAAAACTGCCATGAAGCCTTTGAACTGAAGTTCTATAAGAGGCTTTACCCACAGCCTCCAGTCTTTGTTCCCTGCTGAGTGAAATGCCTACACATTACACACATTTCCATCAAATAAGAGTCTTCTGCACAAAGAAGATGTAAAGTTTAAAACAAATCTTTCATATCCCATGGGGAAAACTCCTTGTATGAAGCAATAAATAACTGACAGTTAAATCTACATCTAAATATCAGTTATGCTCGAAATATCACAAGAATTGCCATTACAGAACATTCAGAGATGGATGTGGCCACCAGTGGTAGCAGACAGTTAAATCCCTGCCATATCTTATGAAGGGCACTTTTTCTCCCCAGAGGGAGTAAAATGCTCTGTAAATACTGCATCCTCCCAGTGCAAACAGAAAGAATTAAGGTTACATAAGCTATGATGTCTTCATTGATTGTGAGTGGCAGTAGCAGGTACTATTAATGTACTTCTTTGTGATTCAACACACAGGGAAACAGCCTAGTCCTACTGTGAAATATAAGCATACCTATTCTGGGGATGTAGATTTGTACCCACTTAGGCAACTGCTAAGAATTCTTCTTGTCCAATCTCTAGGACTGCCTCAACTCAAACAAAGAATAAACAATTATAATTAAGATGTTAAAATACCTGTATATTAGAATACATAAAACATAACATTGTGGTTCCTTTCTAAGAGACATTGTTCCAAATAGAAATGTAGTCAGATCATTTTTAAAAATTTGGTATCTTACCTGTGGTTTATAAGATAATAAACCTAGACAAAAAAAAATAGTAAATCTAAATCTAGAGATTGAGCACATGTACTTGAATTATCCAGAGGGAAAATTTGACAAAAAGCATCATTTTCTTTTTGACAAACATTTCTTTCCATGTAGTTCTTTTAAAATAATTTTCTACTTGAAATTTTTATTAACTAAACACACCACAGAATTTTCTCTATTCCAGTTTATTTATTAATTTGAAGACATTAAAGGAGTAACTTGTTGTATTTAATATAAATGAGAGAAAATTAAGACTAATTTGCAAGGAGGTGAGTTGCCTCTGGCCAGGCTGCTCCACCACCATCCCAAGCTGCATCGGAGGACCCTGGAGGCACAGCCCCACCTGCACAGAATGGAGGACTGGAGGAAGAGGGGAGTGGTGACTCTCCATACTGGACTCTCCACTCTCTAGGCACTAGGTCAGGGACATTTTCTGTGCCCCTTTCCCACCCATCCCATCACCAGCAGCTGATCAGCAGGCAAGTCTCCTGCAGCCAGGCTGCCTCACCACCTTCCGTAACCACATCAGAGACCCCTGGAGACACAACCCCCACCTGCACTGGTTGGAGGAAGAGCCCCAAAAGCCAATCAAGAGACAAGACTACTAAGGCAAGGCCTCTCTAGCAGCAGCCCAGTGACATCAGAGGGCAACAGAAGGCACAGGCTATACCTGCAATGATTACAAGAAAAGGAGCCCCCTAGGCACAGACACCAGTTCCAACAATTGAAGGAAGAATCAATACATATACCTATAAGAACTCCAAATCCAAATGGGTAAAAAGCAGTGTAAGAATACATTAAACAACGTGAAGGACAACATGGCATCACCTGGACCTAGTGATTCTATAACAACAACACCTGAACTTTCCAACACAGATGAGGCAAAAGAAAACAGTCTTAAAAATAACTTTATGAAGTTGATAAAGGTCTTTACAGGGTAAATAAGACAGTCCCTTAAATAAATAGAGGAAAAGAGAAACAAATAAATGGAAGAAATCAATAAATCCCTCAAAGAAAGCCAGGAAAGCCAGGGAAAAAATCAAACAGATGAATGAAACAGCTCAAGACTTGAAAATTGAAATAGAGACAATAAAGAAAACACAAACCAAGGAAATTCTGGAAATGGAAAATCTGGGTAAATGAACAGGAACCACAGATGCACACATAATCAACAGAATACAAGAGATAGAAGAGATGATTTCTCATGTAAAGTTATGATAGAGGAAATAGATTCATTGGTCAAAGGAAATGCCAAATCCAACAAATTCTTCACACAAAAGATCCAGGAAATCTAGAATGCCACGAAAAGACCAATCCTAAGAATAATAGGGAGAGAATAAGAACTCCAACTCAAAAACACAGAAAATATATTCAACAACATTATAGAGGAAAACTTTCCCAACCTAAATGAAATGCCTATGAAGGTTCAAGAAGCTTACAGAACACCAAATACACTGGACCAAAAAAGAAAAGTTTCCTCACAACATAATAATCAAAACACTAAGCATACAGAATAAAGAGAGAATATAAACAGCTGCAAAAGAAAAAGACCAGGTAACATATAAAGGCAGACCTATCAGACTTATGCCAACTTCTCGATATCCTGAAAGCCAAAAGAATCTGGACAGACATTTGTCCACACTAGGAGACCATGGATCCCAGCACAGACAACTATGTTCAGCAAAGCTTTCAATCACCATAGATAGAGAAAACTAGTAGTTCATGACAAAACCATATTTAAATAATACCTAGTTGCAAATTTAGCCCTATAGAAAATATTAGAAGAAAAACTCCAACCTACAAAATCACAGGCAATTATATAATCTCACACCAGAAAATCCCAAAGAAGGGAAACACAAACACACTACCAACAACAACAATAAGCCAAAAAAAATAATGGAAATTAACAATCTCTGGTCATTAATATCCCCTAATAATAATGAACTCAAAATTGTCTATAAAAAGGCACAGGCTAACAGAATGGATCCAAAAACAGGACCCATCCTCCTGCTGGATACAAGAAACACACATCAACTTCAGAGACAGACATTACCTCAGAGTAAACAGTTAGGAAAAGATTTTCCAACAAAATGGACCCAAGAAAAAAGCTGGTATAGCTATCCTATTAGGAAACAAAATAGATTTCAAACTAAAATTAATTAAAAGAAAAGGAAAAGAACATTTTGGATTCTAGTATCTATAATGAATTAAATAAGAGTTGAGCATTTGTGTGTATGTGTGTGTGTGTGTGTGTGTGTTGAATTCTGACACTTAAAAAGCAATTTTAATTTGGAGCTGGGAGTTATAGATTTTAGAATAGATTCTATGATTTTATTGACTCAATTTTGAGCAAGTCATTTATCCTAATCTCAGCATTCTCAGTGGATCACACATTTCCCACAGATGTTGTACAAAGTAAACAAAACTGAGATGTAAGTGCCCTGCAAACTGCTAGCTATACTTAAGAGATTTTTGATGCTTACCTTATTAACACAAAAACTTAATTGCTTCATGTTTTAGGTGAAGATCATATAAAATATCAAAACACAGAAACGGTCAAATTCCTAGGGATTATAAGTTACGAACACACAAAATATTGGCCAGCGAGACAGTTCAGCATATTAAGGTGCTTAATACAAAGTAGGAAGACACGAGATTGACTACCAGGACACACAAGGTGAGAACCAGCTTCTGAAGGTTAGTCTGACCTCCACACACAAGCTGTGGGACATTTGCCCATGCACATACACACAAAATAAATAATAACTTTATTTTTTAATATTTTAAAAAGTTTTTGTTAACACATATGAAATATAAAATAAGTGGAAATTATTTTAATAGGTTTTAGAACATTTTTCTTTCTTAATGTTCAATGATCTATAACTGAGAAACAATGTAATTTGATAGTATGAATTTTAACTCTATATATAGTAGTATTAAAAGGTTAACTAATTATACTCTGACAAGTTTCACCGATTTTAATTAAGAACCCCTTTCATTTATCACCACCTCCAAGTTTCAAATGAATCTCATAAGTTTTACCTACGAGTGCCTACTCTACAAGTCTACTCTCTTGCAAACTTTTTTTGCCCATAATGGACATAAACTACCATCATTTTCCACTCCAATTAGCACAATCATCCCCAAAGGATTTGCTTTTGTTTGGCTTTCCTTTAACCCATTATACAAAAATTAGAGGAAACAGAGTAAGTGGCACTACTCCTCTGTTGACATTCTCCCCTGTCTCCTCTCTAAGAGAGATAGGAAACAACCTAATTTGTCTTTCTTGTATCGTTCCCCATGGTCTGGTGTGTCTCCTTCTTGACCTGGTCTCCTTTCTCACTTACCACTCCAGCATACTCCCTGAAATCCAGTGGAGATGAGAGACTCTTACCTTTGAAATCTTGATTTTGCATGAAACTGTATTCATTCAATATTAGACGCTGGCTTCAACATCACCATTTTTTATAAATCTCTCCCATCATTTGCATCAAACAACACAAATGGATGAGTATATAATCTGATTAAAAGGCAGGTTTTCATTATAGTATATAAGAAGGAAAGGCTCTGGTTTTCTTCTTAGTATTTGAAATTCATTTGGTAATTTCATTTGAAGATGAATTAATTGAAGGATGATGGTAATTTTGTGTTTGTGAATGAGAAGAAATAGTAATATAAATATATGAAGATTACATATTCTATATATTAAGTGATGAACCAGCCATGAAAGCCTACAGGGGGGCCAGATTTGATTTCCAGCACCTACATAGATGCTAACATATGTCTGTAACTCCAGTTCCAGGAGATTCAATCTGTTCTTCTGGCATTCACAGGCAACGTATAGGTGTGTAGTACATGAAAAATAAAAACCCTCAACTCATGCTTATAAAAATAAGAAATTGTTAAGGACAATATACACTGTATTCTATCATCATAAATGTGTAAAATACTAGCAGTTTTGTCAGTGATGCAGGAGACAACATCTTGTGTGACTATGTCAATCCATTTAGACGAGTGTCTAGAGATGAGAGAAATGAAAATATCTCAGTTTCAACTTAAAATTTGTGTTTAGCACAGCTCTTTTCCTCCACTGTTAGAATTGCCCTTGACCACTGCCAACACCTCCAGATTTCAAAACCCTTAGGGAACAAAAGTTGTTTTACTCTAAAATAAATATTGGAATTATTTAAACATAACAAAAATTCTCAATTAAGTCCCATGGGAACCTCTGATGATTATATAATGCTGCATCATGTAAATACTTCATAAATGCCTAACTGAATCTGGCATCAGGTCCATTCACAACCTTTTAGTACTTGCCGCATTGGTCAGTAAGGCAATTAACACTTGGAAGTCTAGAGCCAAAAGTTTTTATTGGGGAATAGAAATCAATGAGGTTTTGAGTCTCGTGGGCACTTTAAAGTTTCCAATTAAACATTGCAAAGAGAGTCAACATAATCTTAAATAACTATATTGGCAAGATCAGGTGTGTACAAGCTGCAAAACTCAGTGTGTTATCTTCCAATTATAACTGTGTGTGTGGGTGTTATAGTTTAAAACATCAAAAAGTTCGAGTATTTTTATGTAAATTCCATCATCGTCTCATCTCACAGTTTCATACATCCAATTGTGGGTGTAGGGGTGTGAATGTGTAGGGTGTGTGTCTGTCTGTCTGTCTGTCTGTGTGTCAAACCAAACATAAGAATTTCACTTTTCTGATTTAGAGCTTCTCCACATACAAGAAGGAAAACAAATGGATTGTGGGTTTATCAACCGAAATATATTTGAAATAGGCATTAAACTGACTGTTTAGGATTCCTCTTGTACTCAAGAATCTTTTTTACCTATGACACCACTTTCACTTAGTTCTCACATTATCAAGAGGTTTAAAAAAACTGTACAACAATTTTGGCTATTGAGGCACAATTTTTTGTGAAGCTGTATCAAGGATAGTTATGAGAAGGTGACATATCAGCAAAGACTCAAAGGAGCTGCTGCTCTCCCCACGCAGGTGGACGTGGCTCTGAAGAGAAATGCTGAAAGCACACCAAAAATTGGTTGTTCAGATTTATCCCTAGGCTTCCTGTTTCTATAATGTGAATAAGGTTACATATGAAAGTCATCACAAAATTGTTAATTAAAAAGTTTGTTAAAAGTCTCAGAGAAACAGATGTGTGCAGCCCCAAGAGAAGAATTCTATAATAAAACATTGTTACTGTTTTCTTAACTAAAATTTCCTCTGATTGATTATCTTTTCCAAAATCTGAGAAATCCAGCCTGGATGGCATCTCAGAAGTCTTACTTTTATTTCCCCTGGGTGTGTGGGACAAAGAGAACTGGAACTTGTCTGGAATCATGAAACTAAGATAGATCACAGCTGCATATTTTAATCTCCTTGAAATGTTGCAAGATTAGACATTAGTCTCAGGAAAGTGGAATGAAAAGTTCCTTGGACTTTAGTGTTCTAGGCATAAGCAGGGTCTGGGCAGGTCACCTCCATGCTGCTCCATCTATCCGGTTGCCTGAGTTCAAGTTACTGTTAAAAAATGCAGTACTTTTTGAACACAGTATTTAATCATTCAATCATTTTTAGTCAACAATAAAAGTAATCATTGTGTTAAATTTTTTCCTTTAAGTATTCAAGTCAAACACAGTTTTAGTTGTTGAAAACCTTGTCACCTCATTAAGAAAATCACATTTTAAACAAAAACAATGTTATAATGAATAGTGTATTTAAGTAATGTTTTCATGGGTGTGTGCTACTATCTGTTGTTATTAAAGAAAAAACAAAAGCCAATTTATGAAGCCTATGTAGCTTAGATGGCAGAAGCTGATACCAGTAGCCTTCACCATTTTATAGTAATTAAAGTTAATTTTCAGCTGAGCCTACAGAAAATGTAAAGAACACTCCATACTCCATATTTCCCACCTTCCTTGCAAACAGGTATTACCATATCAGTCTAATTTATGATGGATTGAGTAAAAGCAGAATAGACCTGAACAAATGTATATTTGTATATTTAATAGAAAGGCAGCCTGTCTTTCCTCTTCTTTCTCCTTGTTTCATGGAACAAAACTAGGATATGAAGGATCCATTGTGGATCAGAGACAGTCTTGTTGAAGCAACAGGGTATGAGGGACATGGTTCCCTCAGTGGGTACCATTCCACTTTTCATAGTTTAGCTCCTCAAATTATGTCCAGGAAATAAATATACTTCTTTTGTATTTAATAAACTGACTGTCATTAAAGGTCTTTTTAAATACAGCTGTTGGATTGAAGCACAGAATTTATCCAGAGGCCAGTGGGAGTTAATTACAAGTGTTTCAGATATAATTTCATCAATTTTCCATTTTGAAATATTCTCCTTCTAGTATGTTACAGGAGGAACAGGCCTGCTTTTCGTCCTGGCCACCCAGCTAGCTTAACCCCCAAAACAATCACACAGAATTTGTATTTATTAAATCACTGCCTGGCCCATTAGCTCTAGCCTCTTATTTGCTAAGTCTCACATCTTGATTAACCCATTTCTATTAAATCTGTGTATCACCACGTGACTGTGGCTTACCGGCAAGATTCTAACCTACATCTGTCTCAGGCAGGAGATTCATGGCATCTGCCTCTCTGTCCTTCTTCCCAGCATTCAGTTCTGTTTACTCTGCCTACCTAATTTCTGCCCTATCAAAAGGCCAAGGCAGTTTCTTTATTCAACCAATGAAAGCAACACATAGACAGAAGGACCTCCTACACCACTAGTATACAAAATTAATAGAGAGATCACAAAATAAGAGCATGAGATTTATATGCATCATTAATTATGTGGCAATATTATGGAATAAGAATCCAATATAGAAGAAAGAAATCTTGACCCATAATGTTTCTCTAGAAACACAACTGTAATTAGGTATAGTGGAATGTGAGAATGTCATGTCATAAAAGCTCTGATGCCTGTCTACACTATTGACTTTTGTACAGGATGAAATCAAGAATTCTTAGGCAAAAGCCAACAAAAGATGACATGCCAGCATCATTTGATAAGGACAGTGGCCCGTCCTACATAAACATCAATCACGGCAGAATCAGAAATGAATATGCAGCCTTGTTCAGAAGTGTATCACAAAATTGCTTTAGAACACTGAGCCATAAAGCTCTTAGCTTAATGAGTTGGTAACACTTTGCAGATTTGCTTAAAACACGTTGCCTTCCAGACTGTGTTAACAGACTCCAACAGTGCTTGCCAACACACTCATCCTAAACAATTACATTAAGATCCATAAGGCCGTGTTTACAGTTCTGAGAAGTGAATGTATTGTTAATGGGCCATAAACTATCCTCTGATTCAATGCTTTGGCTCTTTGAAATTTGTGTAATAGTCAATGGAAAATTTCCAACATCTACTTGGCATGCAAGTGGAATTGGCTTCAGGGAAATAAAGCTGAATGCTGAGAAGTATCCTTTCCACACAGTTCTGATCTGATATGACTTTTTAATATAAAAGAAGCACAATTTGAGCAAAAATTTTAAAGATCGTGCCTGTATTTTCCAATAGTTTTATATCCTATGGCAATGAGAAAATATCATGATAAACCATTTAAAAATATCCTATGGGTACAATATCCTCCATTTCTCCTCAAATGTTCTTTCAAATCTCTTGTGAAATAGCTGCATCAACGAGCCCCAAATAGTCTGTGAACCGATATTCATTGCAACTTCATGCTTGTCAGGCCCGTGATTATCTGAGGCTATATTCTGGTTGCCAACGAAAAAGCTGAGCTGTTTAAACTACTGTTTCAAATCTTCCTGTGTAACTCTGACCACTCTCATACTAGTTTTCCATCTTTTTATCCTTCTCTCGTTTCCTCTTTAGATTCTGCTGTCTGCATTTACGCTTCACTCTCCTCTCATGCTATAGACAGCTTTCCTATGTCTGGCTAATATTTCTCAATTCTTTTTTCCAGATGGTTCCACTTTCTCTTATTGATGAATTCCATTTATCTCAATGTGTTTTTAAAATTAATTTGCATCATGCTTTGCAAGCCTGTTCCTTGTTTGGCTGAACTTCCTTGACTTCAGCTGTTCTCTCAGCTTTGCAATTATTCACACATTCAATCATTTGACATCTACATATCATGACGTACAGCCATGTATAAGAAATTATCGTAATATTTAATTGTTTCCATACCAGATAAAACTATTGTAAACTATAGGTATGGTATTTCAATTTGCATAAGATATTATGTCTGACCTTATTCTATTAAAGCATTATATTATCCTGTTGATTGTTGAGATAACCCTGTGAGATAAATTCTGTCATTGCCCCTAGTTAAAGACAGAAAAATCAAACTGAAGCAGGAGTGACAAATCCATCTATCCCACCTTGTGCAGCTGATACATTGTGGCACTTTTGCTTAGTCAGTACTCAACAGCCTCTTGGCAGAGCAGGGTCCTAGGCAGATGAAAAAATATCTAGAAGCAGGCATCAGGAATTTTTTCTCTTCTAACAGTAGCTATATCAAAAACAAAACAACAACCCTCCCCCCAAAAAAACTACAAAAATAAAATCAAAAAACAAAAACACCTTCCCTTTTATGGCTCTCCTAGTCATATGGGTAGTTGATGGGTAGTTATCCATATAAATAAAAAAAAATGCCTTTCAACAGTAACCCATCAAGAGTTTAGCATAGGGAAACATTTGGTCTTATATTTGCTATAAAAATATTGAAGGAAATGATCATGTTTTTTTTTTCTTTCATTGAGCCTATAATTAGGGATCCTAGAGAAGCTAAATAAGAAGGTGAACCCAATGAAAAACAGAGTTATCCTCCTGGATATTGGAAGTAGACAAGATTGTCAGGCAAAAATTGGAAACTTGGAGTGGGGGTGGGGGTAAGGGGAGATGGGGAGAGAGAAGGGAGAAGGGGAGGATGGG
>LOEQ01005842.1:48349-75662 GCA_001685075.1 Bramus lutescens | reverse complement strand
TCACCTTCTTAGACCTGGATGGAGTGGGGAGGACCTTGGACTTCCCACAGGGCAGGGAACCCTGACTGCTCTTTGGACTGGAGAGGGAGAGGGAGGAGGAATAGGGGGAGGGGGAGGGAAGAGAGAGGAGGGGAGGAGGTGGAAATTTTTAATAAAAATAAATATAAATAAATAAAATTCCATCCTTTGAGGGGAAAATGTTGAAGGAAATATTGTGACGATAAAGGCCGTGGGATTGTAAAAGCAGTTCATATTATTTGAAGAATAGTTATAAAGAATCACCTTCATGAAAGTCAGTCAAATAAATTAAAAAGATAATTCTTCCAAATATCAAAAATATTTTGACAGGACAAGTTGTTTTGTTTTAATGTAAGACTTGGCTTTTTGTAAATGTCATAGACGTTCTTGTACATTTCAGTAATATGATCAAATAATTTATAAATCAGAATTCCTCCAATGTATTTATTCTCTGAAATTATAATAGATGTTAAAAGCCAGCTCTCTTAATAACATTATAGATCTCTGAGAAAATTAAAAATAAAATGTCTGCATATTTTCACTTGATTGGGCTTGTTAAACATTTATTAAAAATTTCCCCTTACTTCATAATTGTCTTGATTTATAATAAAGCATAGGTCACCACAAATAAATCTTTGTCTTCAAAGTGCAAACTATGCTATTACTCCATATATTTTAAAAAATCTGAGTGCACAGAAAAACCCAGAAATGTTTTGTTGTTGTTGTTTGTTTTGTTTTGTTTTGTTTTTGACAGCTTAGTTCATAATGACCAAGATGTGCAACACAAAAACTGCTCTGTCAATCTTTGCCTTTTTTCTCCTTTATCTGGAGAACTCTGAATTCTGCAACAATATTCAATTATTTGATCATTCAAACACATCTCAGCAAATATTCATCTTCATTCCTCATTTCAACACCTTCTGTCTCTTCACTTTTCTCTCCACTTTAAATTTTGTAGGTAATATTCATGTTTCTTTGCACAAATCCTTTACCATTCTACTTATCTGTGACCATTGGTTACCTTCATTTGATATTTACTATTTGTCAGGCCTTATTCTATTCAACAATTATGTTAACCTGTTGTTTGCCAAAATAACTCCATGAGATAAACTCTATCATTTTGCCTAGCTTAAAGGCAGAAAAATTTCATTGCCCAAGCTTAAGTAGAAGTAGGTGACAAATTCATCTATACAATGGCATATAGCTTATGCATTGTGCCAATTTTGCTTATCTGGTGTCCAACAGCCAGCCAGGAGAACAGATAAAGGGTATTCAAAAGAGAAAGATTATTTATATGTTATGCACCCTGAAAAGCTGAAAAATGATTTGGGAGAAACTAGATAGACATAACCTTTTGGACAGAGTGAAAAATCAATACCAAAGCTGTTCTACAAGTTTTTCTGAACAAAGGAGTAACAATTTTTATATACATGGCATCCCTTGAGAGTTAAGAAATATAATAGAAAACAAAGCTATAATTTTGTTGTTTATCTAAAATGCAATTTAATCAATTATGTAGAATTCTTGGCACAAATCAGTTCAGCATACATAAAACCATTAACAAATGTTAACTTTTGTTACTATTATTATTAAATAATACTCTCCTTTAGTAATGACCCAGTATATTTTCTATTATATAGTACAGACATTTGCTGTTTTACTTTACCTTTACTTTTAAATTGCATTTATTAACATATGAATGTGCATTTATATGCACACACACAACATACAAACTAAGGTTTGCATGTAGAGAGAGATCAGGGGCCCATTTTGAGGCCCCTGCTTCCTCCTTTAAACTGTTTTGCGGATCGAGCTCAGTGGCCAAGTTTGAGCAGCAAGCACCTTTACTTACTGAGCCATCTTGCTGCACTAACCTTTGTATTTGTCACTGACTCCCTGTCTTTGGACAAATATTTCCTGAACTTTCTATATATCTGCCTGTCTAACTTTCCCCACAGCTTCAAAGTAGAAGCATGGCCTAGGTGCAAGACTATCGGAAAATCTTGTTATCCGGACATTCAGATTGTTTCAGTATAAGCAACATGACTAAAAGCAATGCTATTTGAACAATAAGCATTTGTCTTGTACTTTTCATATACTGGCTGAGGCAAAAGAGTCATTCAGTTTGAATTAGAAAAAGGTAGGATTTGTAACATCTAACATCACCATGCTGTCACCTAGGAACAATATGTTTGAGATTGAAGTCATCTCCATAAGACAAAGCAAAAACTACATGGAGATACTAGGTGGAAATAAGTGTTTGAGGATCTGAGGTAAAATACATCATTAGTCTCCTTACACATTGGAGGCAATAAGTTCATCTGGTTTAATAAAAACTTCACTGTTTTCTCATACTTGTAACCAAGAAACTTCCTCACTCTGCTCTCCCTCACCATCTCTCCTACACCACACTTCTCGTTCAGACCTTCTTTTCCTCTCTTCTATAGTAAGAAAAGATTCCTGATGGTTCATGAATTTGAAAGCTCTAGATAGCCTAATATTTCCAACCAAATCCTCAGTGTGCCACAGAATATCTAACCTGAGTAAATAAAATAGAGTACATTGGCCTTTGGGGGTTATTTCATGTCAGCCTTCAAAAGAAAAAAAATCAAAAGTTGAAATTGCTGTTTCTGAAGAAATATGCAAACAAATGTGACCTACATTAATAAATTATTTAGCTGTGTTACAACTCTGTTCCTTATATTAGGAGGGAGAATAAAAAATGGCCATAGAAATTTCTATGGTATTCTGTTATATTGACTATTGGTGTAACTTTAACTGCCCAATATATAAAATTTACTCTTATAAAACAGAAATATATTTCATATGTTATTAGTATATTTACAAAGATGTATATAATCTAAGACCATTTTCAGGATAAAGTATATTGCTGCTTCATTTCTTAAGGATAATTCTAGTATCCTTTTAGAATACTAACACCAAGTTATAAGGATAGGTCACAGATTGAAATGGCTAAGCCAACAACAAAGAAAATCAGCTTAGCTTAAGTAGATAGGGGAAGTATGTGACTTAAGGACAAAAAAAATTACTTGGTGCTTAATAGCCAACTTTGATAGTATTTTTTAAGAAGTTAAGGATAAAAGTCAATGCAGAAGACACATAAAATTTGGAATTTGTGTCATCTGTTTCACTGGTACAGGCTGCTTCCTGAGCAGCTCCTCAGAACTCTGGATAGCTACCAAAGTACCATTACCCTTGAATTACATTCAAGGTTTTTTTTTTTCTTATTCTAACCTGCAACCCAAGCATTCAGCTAGATTCCTGATTAAGCAACATTTTCTGATCATTTAAATTATGTTACTAGTTTTTCTGATGTCTGTTGATTAGCCATTAAAGACTTTTCAATTTGGCATCAAATCAGAACCATGAATTTGCCTCTTGGTCATCATTCAGTTTAGCACAAAGTGACTCTATTCATATCGGAATTATCTTACAGCTCTTATTGTACATTCCTGAAAGCATAAATATACAAAAGAATATTGATTAAGAAGTTCAATTTGATTAAAATATCAAAAGCTCAGAAAAAGTAGATATTAATCTATAAATTCATTACAATTTGTAGTATATCTCCATAAAAACATATATTATATAAATGTATGTCATCATCATATCAAAATAGACACAAACACTAATGTGCCATTATTCCTACTTTCACTTCTGTTTCTGTGACAAATAACCCCGATTAGATGCAGGAAGAAAGGGATTTATTTCAGCCTATAATTTTAGACTATTGTCCATTGTTGTGCAGAAGTCAAGGCAAGAATTTCAAACAGCTAATTACGTCAGATCCACAGTCAAAGACATGAAGGAATGAATGCAACCATGTTCATTTGTTCAATTGCTTGGAATCTGCTCACTTGCTACACTCCTGTACTCTTCAAGATGCCATGCTCAGTCAATGGTGACTCAGAGTGGCTAATTCTTGATGTATAAATTAACATAATTAAGGCAATTGCCATAGACATGCCCATGAGTTAAGTCAATGTAGACAAAATCTTCTTGAGACTCTCTTCATGGGTGATTCTGGGTTGTGCTAAGTTGGCAATAAGATAACCAATTCCTGTAATTCCCAAAATAGTCTATCAAAGTTAAATTTTAAAAATGGAAAGCAAAAGAGAGCTAAAACATAACGATGAGAATAAAATGTTTCAATTTATGGCAAACTATGCTTGTTTATACACATAATATACTAAAATGTAATGCTCTAGGACACGCTGGAAACTGTTACTGGGTTATAGAAGAAAATTCTTTGGAATTTGTTGAATTTTTATTATGTATATTATGCTAGCATGTACATGTGTGTGTGTCTGTGTGTCTATGTGTGTCTGTGTGTGTTACATGCCTGAAACTTACCAAGTAGACTGGAATGACTTCTCAGCAAACCCTAGGGATCTTCCTATCTCCCTTTCCCAGAACGGGATTAAAAGCTCACACCACAATACCCAGCCTTTTTCTGAGGGGTCAAACCCATGTCCTTGTCTTTGCAATGCAAACATTTTACCAACTGAACTATGTCCCCAGTCCCCTAAATATACACTTTCAAAAGTATTATTCAAAATAATATGCAGCTATGACCCAGCCATCTTTGATTAATAACTGTAGGAAACTGCCATGAATCTGAGCCAGGAAAAGTTTTCTGTAACACATCGTTACTTTTTAGTTCCTGTCTAATGCTTAATAAACAAATCAGATTAACTCACAAACAGAAAATATCAAATGCTGATAATCACAGTCTTTATTGCGACTCCTTGACACAAGTCAAAAAACTCACCCCAGCATTACTTACACACTTTCAGAAAAGTAAATATGTGTGAAAAGAAAGGCACAGACATTTCTTGTAGAACAGATCATTCTGTGCTTAACATGGTTAAGAACTTCCTCTCAGAGAAATCAGTTGCCAGTGGTTTCTCAGAACTGCCTCGTACTGAGTACATAATTATTGCAGGATGACTCGCTCTCTCAGGAACTTCAACATTCTGAAAAAGAGTAGGTCCTATGTAGCATTGGTTGGTGGGATTATGGGGCCCCCATAACCAAGAAAGCTCATTTTATCTCTAAGCATCACTTAAAATAGGAATCTTATACTAAAGAAGGATTTTAACAAAATCGGTCATGTATGATGTGTTCCTCAGACTTAGCTTTTAAAACAAGTTGTGAGTCCTAAATCTTCTTTTTCCAAGAAAATCTAAATTGATAACGAAGGCATTTAATATCTGACAATGAAGACGGGTACACATGGGTATGAAACAATGACATCCTCAATAGAGAAATTTTAAAAAAATGAATTTCAGATACTCCACGGGAAGACAAACACCCAAAGTGTGGGATGAACCAAAATTCTCCGCTAAAGTGTCCAGTCTTGTTGTGGTTCTTTAAAGGAAAGACAACTGATAATTGCAGCAATGTTATCTCTGATGAGACTATGCCTTATCTATACTTTGCTATCTCACATAATTTTTGTATTTCTTTGATTCATTCACAATCAAGCATTTACTGTTTTGAGAGAGAGAAAGCCAATTATCCACTGTTAAAACATGTAACAGTCATTTCAATGATCTTTCCTTATGATATTCTGCTATACTCATAGACTGGTGCCTGCCTCTATCAGAGAGGTTTCATCCAGCCTTGACATGAGGGTTTGTGCCTAGTCTTACTGTAACTTACTATGCAATGTTCAGTTAATATCCCTTGGAGGCCTGCTCTTATCTGAAGAGAAACCAAGGAGAAGTGGATCTGGGGAAGAGAAATGGGGGCATGGGATGAGACTGGGAGGAGTGGATCGAAGGGAAACTGTGATCAGGATATAGCGCATGACAAAAGAACAAGTAAAAAATAATAACTGGCTCAAAAATATCAATTTAAAATTGTAATTTACTTACTTTAACTACAGAACAGTTCAATAGCAAAACTCCTGAGTATAACATACACTGCAATAATCCTAGGAACTATTTGACACCTTTAGTTGTTAACACGATATTTAAATTGAGTTGTATACTGGATGCCGCTGCTTAAATTTCAGAATACAAAACAAGCCTTTTTTTTTCCTGTGAGGCTTTGCTGCTCTTCATTGATCACTCTGACTTGTGAGTTTCCAGAGCAACTGTTGGGTTTTATAACAATTTACAATGTTTATTCATTATGTTCATCTCTATGTGTAGGAAGGAGAGAGAGGAATCTTTCTGTTTGATGTGCTTTCTTTAGACAGTTACAGAACTCATATGTCTGTGCAGCTTTTGAATTCCAGCATAATATTAAGTTATAGTAAAACATTACAAAATATATTCAAACTTTTTCAATACTCTTATTTTGCCTTCACGCATTTTAATTAAAATAAAATAAAATTATATCACTTTACACCTTTCCTTACGTCCCTTCAGCCTCTTCCACATATCCTCTCTTCCTCCCCTTCCATGTCCCTGCCTCTTTTTATGTCATTTTTTGTTGTTGCATATATGTATGAGTATAACCTTAATTGATAAGATTATATTCTAAAACTGAATATCCTGCAGTACAGTTGACCCAAAAGCATTAAGTGAATGTGAAATCAACAACAACTTTATTGAGTATTTTATTGAGTAAAAAAACGTATCAGGGACAGGCTTCCTCTAGTGGCGTGAGTCTCAGGCTGGACCAATCACTGGTTGGCCACTCCCACAATTTCTGCACCACTTTCACCCCAACACATATTATAAGCAGGACAAATTGTAGGTCTAAGGTTATGTGGGTGGGTTAGTGTCCCAGGCTCTCCACCGGAATTCATGCCTGGTCACAGGAGATGGCCAGTTCAGACTAAGTTTCTCTTAGTGATAAGATTCTTAGCGAGGGTTGCCATTACAGATTCTTAAGAGCCCTCCCCTGATGCTGCATGGAGCACCAGGACCCAGGAGGTGGCTGTCTCAGAGATCTAGGTTCTATCCAAATACAACTGGCAATAAAAGTCAATGCAATGATGCCTAATGATATTCTGCTGTGCTCATAGATTGGCACCTAGCCCAATTGGAGTCAGAGAAGCTTCATCTAGCAACTGATGCAAACAGAAACAGAAACCAACAGCCAAACATTAGACAGAGTTCAGGGAATCCTAAGGAAGAAGAGAGGGAGGAAGGATTGTGGGAACCAGAGAGATCAAGGACATCACAAGACAACCCACAGAATCAACTAACCTGAGCATACAGGGCTCAGAGAAACTGGACGGAAAATCGGGGAGCCTGTATGGAACTGACCTAGGCCCTCTGCATATATGTTGCAGTTGTGTAGCTTGATATTCTTAAGACTCCAAACAGTGGGAACATGGCTCATGTCTGACTCTTTTCCTAACTTTTGGGATTCTATTCCTCATACTGTCTCATTCAGTCTTAGTGCTAAGGGAGGAGCCTAGCCATATAGCAACTTGATATGCCTAGCTTAGTTGATATATATCCATGGGAGGCCTGCACTTTTCTGGATAGAAATGAAGGAAGAGGGGGAAAGGGAAAAGGGGGAGGGGAGAGGAGATACAAGGAGGGAGGGGAAACTAGTTAGGATGTAAAATAATAATCATAATCATAACTAAAAATCATTTAAAAAATAGATGTGTCGCTTCCCTTGTCTTCCAAGGGTTTGTAAATAGTTGCACATGATGGACGCTACATTAAAATGTTTGTTTTTCAGCATAAGTTACATATTTGAACTCAATACTTTAACAGGAAGAAAGGTTCAGCTCTACAAGCATCTGAAATCATTTTCTTTGTTTCAGATAGAATAAATACAGCATTTGGAGGGTCAGAATTCCTGACATTTAGTATTTGCCCCATACAACTACTCACCGCCCCATCTCTGGTGATTTTCGGGGGGAATAAGAGTGGAGCTGTCTAAAGCCACTTTCTTCTAAACTCAATGGGGAAAGTGGCCAAATGTTTTGAAGGACAGACTTTTGCTAAACTCTCCATAAACCCACTCTTCCAAGCACCACTTCTCAGGCTCAAGGAGAAACTCAGCGGCAGAATGCTTACGCAGAATAGATAGGATATGGATTTCATGCCAGCAGTACAAAAGTATTTAACCTTCTTCCACTGTCTGCTCTTTGAACAGTGGAGTGGCAAGCATGTGACTTCACTTACAGAGTAAGCTAATAACTCTGAATTATTTCATTCTAATCCTGTTCTACCTAAATTACTTCATTCTCTTTTTGATTTTAGCACTATTTACTTCTTTCTACCTATACTATTGAACACTTATATTATGACCTTTCATTTTATGTGTTTGTAAATATTTATATTCTGTCTACATATATGGTTATAGTCTTAGCTTCTAAATTATGCACTATAATATTTTATGTTTAGTAAAACAGGCTAAATTTAAAAAACTGGTTTTCAGTAATTAATACATTTTGATTAACCTTACTACGATAACTAATTTTACTTTGTATATTTTATCTCAAAGACAAATACATTTATTTCAAAATAGAGCACTTCGTTTGGCAGTGGTATGGACTAGCGTGCTATTGCTTCTACAAGCAAAAGAAGAGTGAACAACAGAAACACAGAGAATGAAGTGCTTTACATTAGATAGAGGTCATTCGGGTACATATATTTCAGGATGAACCTTTGTGCTCTGCCAATTTTAGTGCGCCTTTCCTCAGCACTTCTTGCTAATGTGCCTGTTATAGCAGAATACACAGTTGAGGCTTATAGACATTTCTTTCCAACAAGATTTAAGTCATCTTATACCAAATTGTCATGTATTCTGAATAGTATAAAGAATTTGGTGATGTGTTCTCAGATTTATTTGGGAAGCTCTGCAACCAATAATTAGATACGTGACTTTAAATAAGACACATAATCTTCCTGAGTCACAGTTTTCTCATTTAAAAAACTAAAAATAACACCCAATATACAGTGAAGAGAACATAGATGTTAGTTTTTCTGTGTTGTATTTTTCCTTTTTTCCTCCTCCTTCTCTTTTAGGGCACAATGAGGTATTTGGACACTCATTAGTTGTATGAGTTACCAAAGGCAAAAAAAGAAATACTTTTTTAATCTGAATGTAAATAATAGGCATTGGTGTTATTTTAATATTTATTTCTTATTATAAAGTAATATTAAAGTTCAACCTATGATCATCATATTGAAACTGGTAATATTTATTCAATCAGCTCTCTTATCAAGAAATACTAAAGGCAATGATAAATATCCATGCAACAGAGAAGACTGAAACAAAGATGGGAAATTCTAATTTTGAGGACCAAAATAAAACATTTATAGTTTGAAAATGATTTACTGGTGAAATGAATTAATTTTCTAAGTGTTCACAGTGCACCAGCCTTTACACCAAGTGCTAGAGATAAAATATTGATGTGACCAGGTCATTTGCCTTCAGAATCTAATGGGTTAATGGAAAATTGACATGCAATCGGGTACCTTTGAAAGTTCATGTACAATACTATGATGGCATGCAAGCAAAACAGTGCAAGCATATTTAGTTTAAGGCTTGAACAACAAATGCTTCTAATAACTACCCTTTACTGCTGAATACTGGTGATGTATCTTTCACAGCTTGGAAATGAAGAAGCTTCCAGAGTTCAGTGTTTTACCCAAGGTAGCCATGCTTAAACAAAGTCCCAAAATCAAATGTAGCTACTAAACTAGTGCTATTTCTCAAATGATCAAGGCCTCAATTGATACTATATAGACCATGGTTTTTACATGACATTTTTCTTATTAGTGGATCATATCTTCTGTTTAATCACACATACACACTGTCTAATTTTCATATATATCTTTTTTAAAGGTATTATAATTTTGCAGCCCTTGCGTACTTGAAACTTTCTATGTAGACCAGGTTGGTCTTGAACTCACAAAGCTCCTCCTGCCTCTGCCTCACAAGTGCTGGGATTAAAGAAATGTGACAGCACATCTAGTCATAGCAGCAGCTTTCAAAATGTTCTGATAGCCTGTTTAAGTGTATAGCACATCACTTTCACATAGTCACCTTCTTTTTTGTTTTTAATGTTTTGAAGATTTATTTTTCTTTTATGTGTGCAAGTGTTTTGTCTACATTCACATATGTATACCATATGCAGACTTACTGCCTGCAGAAATCAGAAGGATCAGATCCCCTAAAACTGGAGTTATGGATGATTTCAAGCTGCTGTGTTGGTGTTGGGAACCAAACCCAGATCCTCTGTAAGAGCAACAGGTGCTCTTAGCCACTGAGCCATTGTTTGAGACCCATTTACTTGCATTTTTAAGTTGATCTTTGGCAATGTCAAGATGCTACAGTACTATTTTTTTTATTTAGTATAAAAGGAGTGCAGCAAGGAGACCGCTCGTTCATCCCAGCCACCCAGAACCAAAATAATCATACAGAAATTGTATTAATTAAAACACTGCTTGGCCCATTAGCTCTAGCTTTTTATTGGGTAACTCATTAATTTAACCTGTTTCTATTAATTTGTATATTGCCACATGGTAGTGGCTAACCTGCAAAAATTCTAACTGGCATCCATCTAAGGCAAAGGATCCATGGCTTCTCTCTTCACCTCTTCTTCCCCACATTCAATTTAATTTTCCCCGCCTAGCTCTGTTCCCCTATAGCTCTGCTATAGGCCCAAAGCAGTTCTTTTATTAACCAATGAAAGCAATATATAGACAGAAGGACCTCCTACAACAAAGGAGCAATAAAATTACCATGTATAATGCTGAAATATCAATCTTAATACACCATCATAGAATGTATGTTTAGCTCCTCTCAGTTACATGAACAAAATTGTTCTGAAGAAAAGGACTACAGAATACTTTATATCTGGGCTGTATGCTTAAGAACACAATCAGTGAAGACATGATTGCTGGATAGACAAATTGTCTAGTGAGCCTCCTTCCCAAAGGAATATTTTTAGCTCCAACTGTAGATTCTAATACACTGAATTGTGTATGGTGCAGACCTGCATATAGTGAACTGATACAGTACTTCTGTTACACTCCTTAAACAAACAGCTTTATGTGAACATTGGTCATTCATGTAGAGCAATATCCCAATAGACCCTCCCCAGTATTTGGTTTAAAGTGAAAATTCAATATGAGCTTTTGAAAACTGGAGACATTCTTCCCACCTCAGAAATACTGTTTCGTGGAATAATAAATTTAAAACCTGTGACATTATACAGTTTTTCCAATATTTAGTAGAGCTACTTCATTCCCCATGGATTTTCTGTGACAATGAATACCATTTCCATTCACTTCATATTTGAACAATTCTTATGAGGAAGAACAAGGAATGAAAATAGGGATTCAGTGTACTTAAGGCATTTCTTATGATAGAGATATCCTATAATTGAAATTAAAATTTCATTATAATTCTAAATGCAAGCTATGATTATGGACTGTGAAAGCTTTCTTTGAAGCCATAAACATTCGTGTGATATCCTTACATTTTGCACTTGTCCACATATAGATGACATTTATTTCCTGTGAATTATAAGATAAAACCACAGTAAAGTAAGAATGAATAGGAAGTAGAGTTATTTGCATTTTTTGCAACTCTATAGAAATGCAAATCCTAATCTGGCAATTATGTACTCCGGAGACCCACGGGGATACCATATTGAGAAACAGCATCCAAAGTTTCCAGTTATCAACTAGAATGACATTTATCTCTTCTACCATTGACTTCTTTTTATACAATAAAAATTCTTTCATTGTCGTTTGTAGTACTTTTTTTCCTATTGAGTGAAAAAGTTTATCAGCATAAACATATTCCCCTATTTAAATAAATTAATACTTTATGTACCTATTGGGCAGTATATAATGTCAGCTTGAGAAACAGAAGCACAGATATTTGATAACACTACTGAAGTATACACTAACAAAGTCAGCTTCAGGAAATGGTTGTCATCAATGTTTGTATCCTATTCTTAGGGAACACGCACATGGAGTTGATGACGGGAATTGGGAGTACTACTAGCCTGGTACTCCAGCCTTTCACACTATCTCTTTTGTACTGCTTAGGATGTCAGGTCTGGGCAGCAGCAGCAATGCCTCCCACAGATATCAAAGAGGAAGAAATATTAAGAAATGGGTCCTGAAGGCTCCCCTTCGTTCACCTACATTATTTGAATTAGAAAGTTCTTTCTGGACAAGCTGTTTCTCAACATCTGTTAGAGGAAAGGGGAAATTTAAGAAGTCAGACAGCCTAAACAGAAGTGGGTTACTAATAAGTTGGTGAGCTACCAAAGGGAAAGAAAGGCAAAGCCACTGTGGCTGCCATAGAAGAAACTGAGATAAAGAAGGAGAGGAGAAAACATTTAATTAATATAATTAATATAATTAATATAATTAATTCTCATCTTTACAGAAATTTTGTTTAAAGTAATGATAGTTGGAGGAAATTTAAATATTATTCTTCCATCATTTTCTATCCAGAGTCTTCTCCATATCATTATCAAGAGGATGTTGTTGTCATTGAGAGAAAAGTTGTTCACTGCAGAGGACCGTCCACAGAGACGATGCTAAGGAACTTGAGTGTCATATGTACCAAATGTGAGAAATAAACCCAAGTTTGTCAGTGTGTCCAAGGAAGCAATAATGTCCTATTGTTTAGAAACAGGTACAAATAATGCAGAAATAAGGGTGTGGTAATGCACACACTCAAACATATACACACACACAAACACACATACACATACACACACATACCCATACAAATATGATTCGTTTGTGAGCTGGTTCTTAAATGTGATACAAATTGAGCCACAATGAATCAAAAATACATTACATTTGTATAACTGTTCCATGCACTGTATTTTCAACATTCTAAAGTGTGTACACACCTCTACAACAACTAAATGGTACTATTCAAGACAAAACAAGAAATTGGAGAAAAGCTGCCTCCACTTTCTGATTGTCTACTAGGCAGTGTAATTCACCTTAAATTGCAGGTTCAATGACAGGACCGGTATCTAACCCAGTGTGATATAACTCTCTGTCTACAATTTATAAGAATTTGAAAGGTGTTTCAGAAGGTTCTAAAAATCTAAATTTATAGAATGTCTTAAAATATGAGTAAAAGCATGTATATATATACATATATAAGTATGTCTATATTTCTATAGTTTTAAACTCAGCATCCAAATGTTACATGAGTTATCCTCCTGAACCTAATTTCATGTTACCAGTCATACCCACTGACAAGAGAGTTAGGAATACATTGAAGAAAAAGAAAGCATCTACAGAAACATGACATTCTAAATTCAAGCCAAATTTTCCTTATTTTTCATTTCAGTTTTGATTTGGGAAGAGATGTTTATTTTGTTAATATTAATTCCATAGCATTAATTGCCCACCTTTGCTTTACTTTCCAAATGGAAGAGTTCTGTATCACAGCTTAACTTTTTTGACTTTCCCATCTGAGAGGAGGTAATCCACACTTTAGCAAGAACCCCCTATACGTAACTCCTGCTGAGTGGAGAGCATGGCACACCTTGTTTCCCTGTCTGCTGGCTGAGAAGTAGTTCAAATCACAGAGGCAGCTGGCCATAGGCTCCCAAAAGCTATTTCTATAGAAGACTCAAAACCTCAGTATCACTGGGAGGCTTCACTCATCAAGGAGCCAGTGAATCTTGCTAAATGTCAAGGCCATCACCAGGGCACTATCCCTTTCTGTGGTACCTCCTTGCAGTCACAAGCTTTAACTTCAGGAGGGACATCTTCATATGCAAATCTTTAGGTCAAGAAAGAGTGCTCTGACTTTCATTGCTGCCAATGGTGCTATCTAGTTTCCCTTGGCTCACCAGGAAGTCTGCTGAACCAGATAAGATGCAGGGATTTGATTTGATAAAATGACTCACCTCCCCAGTGTAAGCATCACAAATTCTATGCACCAGTAAAGATCAGATCTTTTTATTTAAGCATTATCTTGAAAATACATTTAAATTGTCATAACTGAAAACTGCTCTGAAAGGCAAAAAATCAAGGTGTGTCCAGAAAATGCCTTTCATTTTATTGTATAAAGATTTTAAAGAGGCAGGTGGCATAGCTAAGAAAAAAAGTTATTCACGAGACATACAAAAGACTCAAGTTTTTCTGTTGTTTTTGTTTGTTTGTGGAATAGGGGATGCTTATTTTTATTTCTATTTTTTTTGAGATTTTGTTCCAGGCACGACAATGGAGAGTCAATATCAATACAGGCAGGCTACTACAATGAGTTTTGTAGTAAAGGACAAAGATTAGGATAATTCTTAAATATAACGAAAATGTGACATTTTATAGACAATAAATAGTAAGTGGACAAAAGATTTCTAGGAATAAACTCTGTGGGTAAAAAAAAAAATTCTAGTTAAACAGTTCAAAGCCATGGTAATCAAACACCATTTTGGAAATGGGAGGAGGTGAGAAACCTGAACTAAGATAGAAGAGAGGATTCTGGCTAAATTGACATCCTGGAGGTTTTGCTAAAAGCTTGGAAATGCAGAGATGAACACAAAGTTTAAAAATTGGAATCTAACCAGGAAAAATTTCAAGAGAGTCTGTCCAGAATCTATCCATGGAGAACTTTTATTGACATTGATAAAAATAATAATAATTTTGTCTCCTGATCTCTGTCTGGCAGTGAAGGCTTAACATTTTCAGTTGATTTCGACCTAGCCCTCATACACACACACACATACACACACACACACACACACACACACGCATGCACACGCACGTGCACACACAAACACACACACGCACACGCACGCACACACACATACACACACAGCACGTATTCACACACACACACACACACACATATATATATAATTTTATATATATGCCTTACTTTTACTAAGAATTTTAGACTTTTAGAATGCTCCATGGTTAGATGAGAGAGATAGACAGAGACTATTTAATCCTTCTTTGGATTAAACCAATACTTTATTTGTCCTTTAAAAAATGTCTTTAGTTTTACAGACTGAGCTTGGGCAATTCACATAATTAACATAAATAAGAAAGCACATGTGATGGGGGAAAATTATTGGCTTCCTTTAGCTGATGGTACTAAACAGAAGATAACTGACATCATTCTTTACATCACATAATCACAGTTTCTTTAATGACCCCCCCCAATAAAGAAGGGAATCAACGGTGAATATTCCCATGGTTCTATTTCTACTTAAAACTCTTAATAACTGACTCCTCTTTACCGGTTAAACACATCACTTAGTTCTCCAAACAGTAAGTCCAGGTCACAGGGTAAGATGTGAACAATCTACTCCCTCCCGAGGCTAGAGGAGGTCAGTAAGGTTTCAACAAGGCTTGGAGGATTTTTCCACTTTTTCTCTTTATCTTTCTTTGTTGTTGTTTTTTCCTTGCTTGTTCTGTTTTTGTTTTTTGAGACAGTATTTCTTTGTGTAGCTTTGGCTGTCCTGGACCTAGCTCTGTAGACCATACTGGCCCAATCTTACAAAGACCCGCCTGCGTCTGCCTCCCTAGTGCTGGGATAAAAGGTGGGCCACTGCCACCCAACATTGTTGGTCTTTATCATTCATATGTTTTCCCCATATGGTTGCAGAAAATCAAGGAGAGAGAGTAATTTTTAACAAAGAAGTTTCTTTTTTGCTTCTCTCTCTCTCTCTCTCTCTCTCTCTCTCTCCCCAATCTTTCCCCTTCTTGAGCATCCTCTTCCCTCATGTTCTCCTCCTCTCTTCCCTTGTTCCCTCCCCCTTCGGCCCTCCCTTCTCCCCCACCTCCACTCCTAATCCCAATTTTCTTAGGAGATCTTGTCTTCCAAGGGGGATCAATGTTTGTCTCTCTTAGGGTTCTTCTTGTTACCTAGCTTCTCTAGGGTCGTGGAGTATAGACTGGTTATCCTTTGCTTTTCATCTAATATCCACTTATGAGTGAGTACACACCATGTTTGTTGATCTTGGTCTGGGTTACCTCACTCAGGATGGTTTTTTTCTAGTTCCATTCATTTTCATGCAAATTTCAAGGTGTCATTGCTTTTTACCACTGAGTAGTACTCCACTGTGTAAATGTACCACATTTTCTTTATCTATTTTTCAGTATAGGGGCACCTGGGTTGTTTCCAAGTTCTGGTTATTACGAATAATGATACTATGAACACAGTTGAGCAAAAGTCCTTGTGGTATGAGTGTACATCCTTTGGGTATATAGCCAAGAGTGGTATTTCTGGGTCTTGAGGTAGATTGATCCCAATTTTCTGAGAAAGCGGCTGTACAAGTTTGCACTACCACCAGCAATGGAGGAGTGCTCCCCTTACTCAGCCATTAAAGGGATAGTGAGAAATATGGCACTAGGGAAATTCCCTGGAATCCATAAGGATGACCCCAGCTAACACTCTAAGCCACAATGGAGAGGATGCCTAAACTGTGTCAAGAACATGATGGTGATAACCACAGGTGCAGCTGACCTGAGCTAGTGAGAGCTCACTAACACGGGTTATCACCGTCATGGTCTTGACCCCTTTGCTTCTCCTAATCTTGTACTCGTCTCCAGTATCTGGGACCAGTGCTTTGCTGTAGTAGATCTCTGTATCTGCTTCCGTTGGTTGTTGAATGAAGGTTCTATGATGGCGATTAAGGTAGTCATCAATCTGATTACAGGGGAGGCCAATTTAGGCATCCTCTCCACCGTGGCTTAGAGTGTTAGCTGGGGACATCCTTGTGAATTCCAGGGAATTTTCCTAGTGCCATGTTTCTCGCTAGCCCTCTAATGGCAGAGGAAGGGGAACGTACACAGAACCAAACTTGGACTACTGAATGTAGGGGGCAGTTGTGAGGCTTGAGCAGTCTGTGTGGTCGTTGGAAGTGGAACAAGTATCTATCCCTAGTATTTGAACTGATATCTTGGAGCCCATTCTCTTTGGATGGTTACCTTGCTCAGCCTAGATAAAGGGGGAGGGCCTTGGTCTTGCCTGGAAGTGAGGTGTCAGACTTTGTTGATTCCCTGATAGAAAGTCTTACCCTTTCTGAGGAGTGGATGGAGATGAGGTGGGGGGGAAGGGTGGGGCAGGAGGAGGAGAGAGAGAGGGAACAGGGATAACTATGGAAAATGAGAAAATATTGCATTAAAAATTTCTTTTAAAAAAAGAAGCTTCAATTTTTAAAAATGTTTGTAGGTAGGCATCTAGTGAATGCTCCGTGTACACAGATGTACCCTGAGGCCAGAATAAGGGGTCCCCTCTCCTGGAGTTGTAATTCTAGGTAATTGAGAACTGCCTGACAGAAATACGGGGAATCAAGCTCAGTTCCTCTGAAAGAGTCACACATGCTCTTAACCACTAACCTACGTATTCAGCCCCAGAGATTCTGCTCTACTGACATTGGGAGTTCTTTATAACATTTTTAAAAGATAATAAATGATTGTTTTAAGTTCTAGAAAATGCATCTTAGTTTAATTTTCCCCAAAGAGTCCACTGGGGCTTCTTCAGTTGTGGAATTAAGTTTTAAGGTTTCTAATTTAATGAAGTCTGAAAAGATCATCTCTTCAGTATTCCTTATTCTTCATTAAAGTGCCTTTTTAAATAAAAAAAAATTTCAAACTTACCACAAATAAACCAATGATAGCCTATTTTGTGTCAGAGGTCTGCAAGATCTGTCTACTACAGGACAATTCACTCTATACAAATTGTTCTTGAATTCCATGAGTCAGACATCAATTTTTAGTCACTTTAGAAGACCTGAAATCGGTCGCTGCTATAAGCTCTCTCAACTACCATGTTACAAAAGCATTCGTTGTTTTTAATGAGACAGGCTCTCATGATGTAGTTCTGGTTGACCTCAAACTCACAAAGGCCTACTTGCTTCTGTCCCCCAAGGACTGGAATTAAAGTTGTATACCATCACACCAAGCCTTGTTATTTCCTTTAAGTATTCATTCCTCATTTAGCTTTATTTGGTATGTTGTGATAAACACAAGTAATTCTTAAACAAAAGATGGTACAATAGGTACAACTGGATTTAAGAAAAGTTAATAATGTGAAATAAATTAATACACAATAGTGAAATGAAACAAAGGATTTTGTTTTAATTTCATACACCTCTAGTTCAATAAGACAATATCTTTTTGGTTTTTTATTGAAATAATTTCTATAAAATATATCCTAAGCATGCTTTAACCCACCCCATCTCCTACAATAAATGTAAATATTCATGTTTGTCATTTATATTCGCGAAGCATCTAATGAGTACATGACTGTAAAATAAGTAACACAGATTTTTAGGGAAAGCAGAGTTCTACTGTTGTTCTCTGTCAATCTTCTATCTAAAGCAACTCAATTCAAGGGTAGGTATGTCCAGTAAGGTAATATAACCAGCCACTGGTTCAGTCAGGAGAGTAATAAATAACAGGACATTTCAAGTGATTCAGTAAACTACGAGAATGGGAGACGGCCTTACAAATGATCTGGTTTCGTTGTCTTTGGTTTTTAACAAAGAAACTGAGGCTCATAGGATGGAGAACTTGCTTTATCATGGTCAGTTGGTGTTTCAGCTTGAAGTCTATATTCTTTTCATCTAAATGAGATCCCTACACATGACATTCTTCTGGTCAATCTCAATGATCCTTTGAAAAAAGTCTTTTAAGTTTTTCACACACACACACACACACACACACACATGCATGCATGCACACACGTATATAACATGCACTCACACCATAGTACAGTAATAGAGAAAAATTACAGTATATGGTAGTCAGTCACATACAGAAAAGGAAAAATGGAAGTTCTGAACTTCAGCAAAATAGGTATCAGCACATAGTGGAATGGTATGCAATGTGAATCCCAAGAAATGATGCTTCTGAGGCTTTTGATTTTTTTCCTTCTGGCTCTCAGTTGCCTGCTCTGCAGCATCATTTTCCATAGGACACGAGCTTGTTTGTCGCTGAGTAGTTCATCAAAACTGCTTTCTGACAAAAAAAAAATCATGTACAGACTTCTGGGTCCAAAGACTTTATCACTAATAACATTCCTGAACTTAAACAAAAAAATAAAAAACAAAAAAGCAAGTTACCATGAAATGGACATACATCACAGAAAAGACTCATTGAACATGGTAAAGAGTATTTAAGTGTTTATATTTTAAAAGTCAAACAAGCCAATGGGCTCACAGGAGGCTGAGTCAAGAAAGAGCCCAAGTAGAAGCTCAGCCTGGGCTGAATATGGACATACTACTTAAAAATCAAATAGAAAGAAACTTAAGGGCCGACGATACAGCTCGGTTTTAAAGTATGTAGGCAGCCTACCCTATATGAGGTCCTCAGTTCAGGGCCGAAAAAATAAAAAATTAAGTATTTCCAGTTTACAATGAACAGTGCCACACCATTTTTGTTAGAATGACATCCTTAAATCAATTAGCCTGAAAGAAAAAAGTAATAAATTTTAAGAACCTTGTTTTCTCTCAGTTAAATTGAAAATATTTGTTGTTATAATATGTGGTTTATGTTTTGAATTATGAATGTGGAAATCTATAATTATAAAATATATTCAATATACAATAGCATTTCAAAAATAATATTCAATATATAATAACATTTTATAAGACATATAAAAATGAGTCAGATTTTGTCTTTTTTCTTCTTAAAAGATTTTACTTCTGAGTTAGTACTAAATTAACACTGCACTTGAGGTATAGAAGTAAAGCAAAGTATGGTTAATGAAGCATCTCTTATGGAGAACAAAACTTCCATTTAAATTCAAGGACAAAATAGAAAATAAGTCTGCAAATTCAGAGCTGAAACACAGAAGAGAAATACCATTTTCTGAAGCTTTATGGCTTTTTCATTTGTTCCAGACACTACAAGCATAGAAGGAATTTAAATGTCTTAGAAAATGCACAAACTTTCCATTTTCCCTTCCTTTTATATTAATAACCTAACAACTTTTATAATTAGTTTGTGAATGCTTCACTTACTAATAAATTTTAATCTTATGAGAAAGGACTCGTTCTGGTGGTGTATACTTTATTTTTAAGATGTAATTCATCAACTTTAGCCAATTAAACTAATAGTTGTCATGCTTCCTGCACTTCAAATTCAAACTAAAAATGTGATGTCACAACTTTAATAAGCAATGAACATTTTGTGACATTTGTTTCTTCTAATTAGTCTATTAAAATTGTATAAAATTACCTATTGATTGAAGAATTATCTTTGCTCTAACAGAGTTAACTTAGACCTTTATTTCAACTAGTCAATAATTTGTTGTAGCTTCAAAGTTCATATTGAGATTATAAATACATCTCAAATGTAGATACTGAACATGAAAGGAAACACAAGATTGTGCTGAACGTGGTATATGGTTATCATCACTGGTAACTAGATCCGAAGTCACCTAACAGACACATCGCTGAGTTTCTGGGTGAGAGTTTCCAGAGAGGATTAGTTATAGAGGGAAAACCCACATTGAATGTAAATAGCACCATCCCATGTGTTTGAATCCCAGACTGGACAAAAAGGAGAAATGAAGAAGCAAGCAAAACAACAGGAATCACTTCCTGTTTTTCTATGAGTACCATAAATCAAGCCAGTCCTGTGACAGGGGTGCCTTCCCCATCGTGACTGACCTCATGACTGTGAAAAACAAGCCAAAGTTAAACCTTTCTCCATGAAGTTACTTTTTGTCAGATATTTGATAACAATCTGGATAAAAGTAACTGATAAACATGGTGACATGCATTCATTTTCCTGCAATTTCAATATCTTCTTTATGGCTAAATAAAAGTCTATCGAGTAGATATTTTACTTATGTATTCACTTGGTGAGCACATTGTTTCCACGTCTTGCTTACTGTGAACAATGCAAGAAATGCCAATATGTAAATATCGCTGTCATGTGCCTACTTGGAGAGATATATCTTTCTAATATTCATATTTTAGCCAATTATTTTTGACTGTTCTGTTAACCCAAACACAGTTCATTTAAAGGACATTCTAGACTGGGGCTCTTACATAATGCTAAAATCAGTCCCCAGATTTGCAAATACATCAAGAGTAAAAAATAAAGAATAATTATTATTTATTAGTAATGATTAATTATAACTGTGAAAGTATTGATAATTTTTATCAAATAATAGATCTGATATTTTTCATCAGTTTTGCTTAGTGTTCTTTTAACAATTCAAATACTTTTCTATTTTTATTTTCTAGACTGTTTGAACTGCAATCCTTATTTTTTAAGATTATAAGGAAAACTTGAATCAATTTTTAACTTCATTAAGTTTTATAGCATTTAGTTTTCACCTTTATAAGTTATTTTTTCCTTTGGTTGCTATAGTCTGAATTACAGTCTTTGTGCTACAACCAGAATATGAAGTATTTGGTAAAGTGTCTTAATCTCCTTGTCAGTTTATAAAGGTATGTAGATTATATATACCTTTATAAACTAACTCCTGAGTCTGGGAGTCTAAGATTAGTATGCTGATATGTTCAGTATCCAGTGAGCTGCTAGACAAACTTTCTTGCTCCTTCCTACCAGCGAGGACACAGAACCCACCCTTTCTGTCAGACCAATCTGCCAATGTTTTAGTCATAGACATTCCACTCTCTGGAAATGTGAACAATAAAGTTCTGTTGTTTATTAATTACTCATTCTGAGATATTTTGTTATGACAAGATGGCCAGAAAAGATTAAAACATTTATTACATAAAAAGCTGGATTAATTTTGTGAGAAGAATAGAGAAACTGAAGGCAGGGGGATAACATGATCGAAAGGCAAAGAGAGGGTAGAAGTTATAAAAAATAAGACCTAAGAAAAATCACCTAAGAAAGATCAGAGACATGCAGAGAAGCCATAGGGATCTTGTGCTATAGGCTATTGACTAGATAAATGATAGAATAAACTGTGAAAGATCAAAGCAGCATAAATAAAATGTCCTTTAGCAAAGCTAGACAGGAAATTCATAATAGAAGTTTGAAGATACAGATTTTGAAGGATCTAACTAGACCAGAGAGTAAATTTTTATTTTTTCATTGACCAATGTTTTGTTACAAGATACTCCATGTAGATCTCATGATCCATAAGAAAATGTTTTGCTTGAAGTTTAAAGAGGCACTAATTATGTCTTCCTTTGAAATGTCCATAATACATATCACCATATTATTATTTGTACAAATTCCTATGGTAATTAATTCAATACATATCACCATATTATTTGTACAAATTCCTATGGTAATTAATTCAATGAGAACTAGTTAAAGTAGTATTTGTCTATCTTATTGAAAGACAGAATACTTTTTAGATGCATAAATCCCAATTTGCAACCTGTACTAAATATTCACACTGCAAAATAAAATAAACTATGTTTGTAGGAAGACACAATCACAAACTAATATGATAGATAAATGAAGCTGACTATGACTAAAAGCATCCAAGTTAACATAGTGTAATAATCAAGATGAAGATGAGGTCTCAGGCTCATATACAGTCAGAATAAAGACATATATGTAAGTGCAAGAAGTCAAAGACATTGCTCATTACAAATACTGTTTCCTTAGAAGTTACCACCCATTTATACCATGTTACTTTATACTTAAACTGAACAAGAATAGAATCTCATCCAAAGAAAGTCCTGACCTTAGCTAATTAGAAAATATAACTTCTAAAGTTTGGATTAAAACCAGACATTAGTCAGATTTTCTTTCAAAAATCTGGATGTGGTAAAGGGAGAGCAAATAGATGTAGCTATTTCCAGATACATAGTAACACGTATCTCTCTAACAGAGGGGTTATATGCAGGATTCACTCTTCATGCTCAACTTCTATGCAACCCGACTGAGGCATGTTGGTATGTGAAATACGAAGAGGATTAAAGTTACTTTTGCAGCGAACTACTTAGAAATACTAACATTTATGTTTGGGGATTTTCTATCCATTTGTGCAAGATCTTTCTACCAGCGAGTCAGAATTGTGCATGTTATCTCTAATTGAATTTTTTTTACATTCAAAAATATTTTAATTTTGGTATATTTAATTTTTCAACATAAAAAGAAACTTATTCTTTTAATTAAATTAGGGCTATTAACCACCTAAGAATGATGTTTGAAACTTTGTTGGTAGTATAAATTTTACCTTGGATCCTTTAAAGGCACTGATACTACATTTAAGGATGTCTTTTTCATGAAACTACAAAACACTAAATTTACCACATTTTGTGTTAATTGATCCAAAATTCACAATGGAACATTAAAGGTAATCTTGATCTAACTGGAATTTTTAAGACTATGGAGAAAAAGTGATATAAGTAGAAATGTAGAAAGGAGGGCTAAAAGTGAGAGACCATAGAGTTTATGCTATAAAATGAGACTAAAACAGCAAATAACAGGGAAACAAGCCATTTCACATTCCTAAAAGAGGAGAGAGAGAAGCCAGGCGGTGGTGGTGCATGCTTTTAATTCCAGTACTCAGGAGGCCTAGGCAGGTAAATGCCTTTGAGTTCAAGGCCAGCCTGGTCTACACCTCCCAAAAAAAAAAAATGAAAGAGAATACAGGTTTATTCTCACTAAAAAGGAGAGAATAGAGAAATACAAGAAATAAAAAGATTCATCCTTACACAAAATTCAGAAAAGATGGTAGATGAAGAAGATATGGAGGGTGAATCATTGTGTGAAGTGATATTTTTGTTGGTTTGCTTGTCTGGTTGGTTGGTTGGTTGGTTGGTTGTTTGGTTGGTTGTTTGGTTGGTTGGTTGGTTGGTTGGTTGGTTGGTTGGTTGGTTGGTTGGTTGGTTGGTTTGGTTTGAGATTTTCATCTTCTTTGTTTTGGTAAGTTTGTTTGTTTGTTTGTTTGTTTGTTTGTTTGAAACAGAGTATCACTTTGTAGTTCTTGTTGGTCTGGAACTCACTACGCAAACTAGGCTGGCCTCAAATTCGAAGAGATCAACCTGCCTCTGCCTTGTGAGTTTGGGATTAGATGCATGTACCACAATGCCAGGAAATCTGGATCCTCGTGGTGAAGCTGCGGATCACTGTTGGCAACAGCAAAGAAGATGTGCAAACCACTTCTCTGAACAAAGCAGAAGGTTTCTAATAATAATGCATAAGATCTATAATTAGAAATTCTAGCTTAAGCATTTCCAAGAATATTTGACTGTATATGTCTGGGTATGAGGTCATAATAAAATATCATAGAACAGGGAGCTCATATAATAGGAATTATCAAAGTTTTGAAGGCCAGGAAGTCTGAGGTTAAGGAAACAGCTGATTTTGTTCTCAATGAGAGCTGTCTTTCTGGGTCACAGCTAATTTCCTTTTGGTGAATATCAGAGAGACCAAGCTCTCCAGGGTCTCTTAGGACATAAATTCTATCATGAAGTTCCCACCCTCATCCCCTCACTTGAATTTAGTTATCTCCTAAATGTACCCTCTCCAGATACTGTCTTATTTTGGGGAAATTAGGAGTTCAGGCTACATACAGGGACTATCTATTTCATAACCAATTTAGTTATCTCCTAAATGTACCCTCTCTAGATACCATTTATTTGGGGAGGTTAGGACTTTAAGCTATATACAGGGACTGTCTATTTCATAAACTCTTCCCCGAGACTCGTAAACTTATGACCTGTTTGCATACTAAGTAAATAGTTATGCCCATGCCCCAACGTCTTCAAATGTCTTAATTCATTAACTCATTCCAGCATCAATTCTTAAATTCAAAGATTTTTCTAAATATTGTTTAAAATGCAGTTAAAATGAGGTACACTTCATTAGGAGACAAAAATTACTTTTAACTATGAATCTATGAGGCCAAAGTAATGTTTCCAGTGTACTGTAGTGAACAGGCGCCAATGGAGACATCATATTCCAGAAGGAAAAAATAAGAGAGAAGGAAGGCATAATGGGTCACAGGCAAGCCTAAACTCTAGAAAGCCATTGCATCTGGTCATAAGGCTTTACTATAACCCTAATTGTGTGGCTTCTCTGCTTTTTAGGCCTACTGTGCTGCCAGGTCTATCTTTCTAACTCAGTAGTGTATTCAAGACCACTAAGCTTAAGACAAAAACTATACAGCCTGATACATCCCAGGAAGTAACCCAGAGAGTATGTAAATAACTGCCAAGATACTTCCCTGTTTTCCAAGAATAACACCTATTCTCTACAAAATAACTCTATCTTATCACCCTGTTACATTCATCAAGAGTCCCACTAGCTTACTTCATCTCATCTCGTTTTTTTTCTTCTTTCATTTCAAAATGGCAGTATTTTGGCTTACCCTGGTTGTTCCTATTCCTAACTTCTATTGAAATGACTGAAGAGTTCCATGAGCCCTGGCAAAGATCTCACTATAAAATAATCTTTCAGCCACATACTCTTACGAATTATCTTGCTTGCATTTAATACTTCATGTCATAGGCCGAGAGCTTTCCCAATTTCCAATTTCTGCTTAACTAGTGCTCCTTAAATTCATCCTCTTCCCACAATTTACTGTGACTATTCAGGAAAGGCATCTACTTTCTTTGGAAACTTGCTCAAATAAGTATCTAACTTTATCACTCATCAATTCTACTTCTCCAAAGCACTAGAAGAATACTTAGCCAAAAATTATTTGTTATTACTATATAGCCAGAATTACCTTTTAACCCATTTTCAACAGTGTTTCTCATTCTAATCCAGCTACTCAAAATTCATTTGACCTCTACGCATTGTTTAGTTCCCAGGTTTATTTCACATGTTGATGAGTGTTAGAGCAGCATCTCAATTTTTATTGCCCAAGTCTGTTTGTCTAAACTCTGCAAAGAGACAAAGCTAGTCAGAAATATAGAAATATAACAAAATTATTAGAGGTAGTTGGTTTGTATGGTTTGGGAGATGGGCAATCCCAAGGATCTATAATAGCAAGCATGCAAGAGAGTTAATAGTGTCTAAGTCTAAAGATAATGGAACCAGGAGAATAAGTGATGTAATTCTTTTCTAACACCAAGTCCAGATGACTCAGTTCAAAGAAAATATGGGAAATGAATAAGTTCTACTTTTCTGTCTTTTTGTTGTATTTAAGACTCCTCAAGATTCTAAGAAGACCACGCAAGTTACTAAAGGTGCTTTGCTTTACTCTCTGAAGTTGTTCAGATGTTAATACACTTAAACACTAAAGTCTAAAAATACTCTCACAGATATAACCAGAATAATATTTATTCAAATATCTGGGTTCTCTGTGGTCTAGTACTTAAACTAACCATGATATAGGCCCTACTTGGAGGGATACTCATGAGACTCCTAAACTGACCGTGGCCAGCAGTGATTGTGAGAAAGCAGAACTCTACCATCAGTCATTGGGTAAAAAAGGAGACTGGTGAATTCTGTCCCTGTTAGACAGTTAACGTAACAGATTTCCAATAAAAGGTTGACATTTAAATTTTATCACTTTTATGGACATGACTGTAGAAAGTCGAGTTGAACATTGTTTTGTTGCCTCCATGGGTGTAAGCAATAAAGTGGAGCAAAAATAAAAACCACTCAAACTCCAAAACAACTCATCACTTTGTTTACTGCAAACCCTCTGGATCTGAAGACCACCTATGTGAGAGAAATTAAAAATTAAATGAGAGCATTCAACATTTCTTTCCCAGCAAGTTAATGTTTCAGTTGTTCCCCTGGCCATGCTCAGCTCTTATCTAACAATGTGGCTTAGGATGAGCAGTCTCGCAAAGATCCCAGTAGGAGTAGATATGATATTTAGAATCCTAATTTGCTTTCAGTTTTTGTTTGGTTTGGTTTTTGAATTTTGTCTGTTTGTTTAGGGGGTGGTTTGAAGGGGGCCATTTCAACATTGCACATGTGAGAATTTTTGCTACTACTTTCTTTGGTATTCTTTGTGTTATTGGTACTGATGTCTTTTGGGAGCTATAATTTAATACCCAGGTACATGTCTACTTTTCTAAAATATAACTCTCTTTTCTCAATCCAGATATAATATTTTGGTTTTTCTATGTTTTTTAATGAGGTTGCAATTTTATGTTTCATTGATTAAATTTCCAAATTAAACAACTTTCTGTATTTGTAAGATAGAGGTGAGACCTTCTACCTTGCAAAGTCAAGACAAACTTCATGACTTTGACTCTGACCTATATGAGGAAAACCCTAGACATCTGCCCTTTTACTTAATCTCTCCTTTCCTTCCAGCCCAATGCAAACAAAAGCCTGCACTGCTCTTGTGTCCACCTGGGTTCACCCAGTATGAACATTCCAGGAACACTCATCTTCGACCTTGTATAACTCCTCATCACTCATTAGAAATATTTCTAGAAAGAAATTGTAGTGAAAGGGGAGCAGGCCTGCTTTTCATCCAGCCTGGCTCCCGCACGGCT
>LOEQ01005842.1:34806-45485 GCA_001685075.1 Bramus lutescens | reverse complement strand
TGGCAGGCTATTGAAACAGAGGAACTCCCGCCTGGTTGAACTCACCACCCGGTCTCAGCGCCTAAACAGGCTGAGCGGGGGGATCTATGGCCCCGAAGAAGGGAAGGGGTGTAGGGTAGGATTTGAATGTAAGCTTCTATCAGTCCCTAAACACTACTTGAACTATGATCTAAAGTTAAAAAAGTAATAACCACTAAGTTCATGATGAGTAACTGATCCTTTCAAGGTATTGGTCTAATGCTATCAGAGACTTATGAGGTAGACTTTATTACATGTCATTTGCTGTTATATCCTTGCTTTTTATCTTAAAAAGGTGACTCCTATCATAACCTCTTGAGCCCAAGATAAAACTTTTCTCTCACAGAGGCCTCTTGATCTTTAGATCTCAAATAATCCACCACACCACACTGCAATAGTGAATAAAAAAATCAACATCACTGAGGACCCATTTTTGAATGTGGTTTAGAAGAATTTCATACTTTGCTAGCTTGATGACATTTGGTGTCTGGTGTCTTTATTTAAAGAAATTTGAATTTTTATAGTGATCTGTAAGGGGCAAATGAGCCATATTGAGAAGTTACAAGACATTTTATCTGTAAGACAGGACCCAGGGTTACCTGCAGGTAAGAACTTCTCTGGCTGCTTATCAGACAACCACTGCACACATCAGGTCCTCTGCTTTACTGCTGACAGGAAGTAGCACAAGTTCCAAGGAATGCCTTCCTTCTTCTCTGAACCCTTAACAGCAGTGATTACAGCACTCTACATGGGTCTACATGGGAAAGCAGTCCTGGAGCTTTATTAATGAACACATCAGCTAAATTACAGTCATCATTAAAACTGCCAGGTAGTGTCAAAATGTTTTGACTATCAAATTCAGAAAGATTAATCATTCTTTTAAATATGCTCTGCTGGAAACCTAGTTCTTTTTTTCTGGTCTGAGGTGTCATTTAGTATGGTACTTGTTTCTCACTAGCAATTAAGTGAAGGACAAGTGGGTAGAATCAACCTTTGGGGGAAATTTCTTGGATGAGTTAATGATCCATCCCTTTAGTGTTGGGAGCTGAAGGAGAGTCATGAAAATGAATAGCATTTATAATCAGTGTTTGTGAAGAGCAGTGGTTAATCGGTAGCAGTGCAGAGATATTTCATACTTGAACAGACATTTCAGAGGGTGAAAACCTCTGCCAGCAAATCATCTGTGACACCTTGTTCAACAGAAAAGGAAATGTTCCAAATGCTATAAAGTGATGTGAGTCAGCTGTGTGATAAGTTGGGAAAAAGAAAATATTGACTGAGAGAGCAGGGGTTTGTTATAAAAATTGACAGGGACATCAAGATATGTTTGACAATGATTGAATTGAGTCACATAAAATGACACATCTTGCTGTCTTTTTTCTTTTCTTTATCAAAATTGAGACTTAGCAAATTGCATCATTTTTATTTGCTTCTGTTTTCCTTCCCATATTTGCCATAAAAAAAACTGTGATGTTTTCTTCAGTGTCTGAAACATTACTGGGATTTATTTCAAAATGGATTAACTGACAGCTCAAGAACTTACTGAAGTTACAGAAAATACTGTTTATTTAAAGGAAAATCATTCTCTTTGTTTTTCCAGCAGGAGAATCTGCCCCCATTCAATTAGTAAAATTATTTAATTGATGCCAGGACTATGGTGAGCAGCAAATTTTGAATCAGAACATGTCAGAGCGGATGAATCAAATAATCCCACACTTGCTATACTAATGTTTTTCTTTATTCAAAGGGAAACTCATGGATCACAATGAGGAAAGAGGAACTGGGTCCAATATCCAGGTGTGACGAACAGTAAGAGAGCCCAAGCAGGAGCCCATGGGTTTTTTGGTACCCAAAGCCATGACCAACCCAGTCCAGCCTCTTAAACACCATTGGCTAAAGGAGGTTCCCCACCAATATTTGTGGCTTCTTATGTCTTGATACCCAAAAATACACAAGTATAAGTCTGATGGAAATGATGAAGACAAGCCAAGACTTGAGAAAGGAATTGAATTCAGTCAGCAGATAGAAGCATTGAAGAGAGCTTAATTTCAAACTGAAATGAAGATGGAGTTGAAAAGCCCAATAACTGAACTGGAAAACGCTACAGAAAGCCTTACAAGTAGAATGAATCAAGAAGGAGATACGTTCCTTTAAAGGCTTTGCTTTATTTTTTTAAAGCAATTTACCTCTTTTTATAACTCTCTGCTCTTTTTATTCTCTCTCCCAAGCCTATGTACATTTATCCAACACTGTGGTTCATTTAGAGGTCTTTGTTTTAATCAGAATCTTTATTGAGTATCTGTAATTATTTTCTGACCAGAAGCGTCTTTTTCTTTCTTTCTTTTTTTCTTTTGCTAAGTGGGCATGGCTAGTGCCAACAGGCCCTGCCTGCTTGCTCCACCTACTCCAGCATGGTGGAACTGTTTGCTGCCTCTGGGAGCTGCTGTAGAAAATCCTACAGCCAGTAGCCTTTAAGTTACCCACCCACTTGGACGTGTCCTATTATTCTATTAATGCCAATGTAAAGTGCCCATTCAGTCTCATTTCTGGCTGCAGGATTTGGTTGCTGTTCCCCATTTGAGCAGAGGACTATGATCTTTGAGTCTACTCCTAAAATAAATAACCCTTTATTATACTCAATTCTGAGCTAGTGTGGGATTTCTTTTTAGCATCTGTCTTCAGAGGACCATGTATACATTGACCCATTTTTAGGCACACAGCTGGTCTGTGTTCCCATTAAGCAAGTTGTAACACTCTGCTCATAGAAACCATTTAAATGTTCCAAAGTCAGACCTCCTGAAAGATTCAGAGCCATTTGTCCCAGGAAGCCACCAGTTCAAAATCCACAGTTTTGTCTTCTGTTACCACTGAATCAGGAAAACCTTTCTTAAAGGAGCCATAGCATTAAGCCATACTTAAACTCTGTTTTTCTTTGTTTGTTTTGTTTGTTTGTTTGTTTGTTTGTTTTGTGTGTGCCCAGAATTCCTTCCCAAACTCTCTCAGGTTTTACATGGATATAGTCAACCATGTTGGCACCAATTTGTTTTATGAGGCTGCTTGTTTTTTCCCAGCTGTTCAGCCCCAAAATAATCTAACAGAAACCATATTATTTGCAATACTGTTTGGCCAATAGCTTAAGCATCTTTTTAGCTAACTCTTATATCCTAAACTAACCCATCTCCATTAATCTGTATGTATCACCACAAGGATGTGGCTTGCCAAATAAAGTTCTGCTGTCTGTCTCTGGCAGGGCTACATGACTTCTCTCCGACTCTGCCTTCTTTCTCCCAGCATTCAGTTTAGTTTTCTTCCACCTAGCTCTACTCTGCCATATCAGACCAAGCCAGTTTCTTTATTCATTAACTAATCATATTCATAGCATACAGAGGGGAATTCCACATCAGTCACCAGGAAAATAAATTATTAAATTGTGCTGTGCTTAAACTTGGGGCTGGACTGCTGAAGTTTGAATCTACACTGGTTACTGAGTCATGTTGAACTGAATTGCCTTCTTGCTCCCTGAAGATTATTACTCTGCTGGCTGTGGTGGAATGTGCAATCACACATTCCTTCTTATTGCAGGTTGTTGTCACTAAACCTTCAGACATAAGTACATACTTTGGAATAACTGAGATTAACTAGAAAATTAAAATAAACCATTGACAAAGTTGGGTTGGGGGATACAGTGCAATATAAATGGAGAATAGTAGGGTACAACTAATCTGATCATGGGAAGGGGAAAAGTGGATTCTATAGGAAGGGAAAGGGTATTAAATGCAGAAGAAGGAGGGGGAGGGTTAAAGGGAATAGCAGGACACAGAAACAAGGTGGGAAAAATAAATAACAATAGGAATGTCTAAAAATATCATAAGGAATTGTACTGTTGTTTACCACACCAAAAAAAAAACATAATACATGTAGTTTTATGTGTGTGCATACACACATACACATGCATGCTGTGGGATAATGCTTTTGTACCCTGTAAAGGTTTGTCATTTGTATCGGTTTAATAAAAGGCTGATTGGCCAATACCCAGGCAGAAAGTGGAGGTGGGGCAACCAACTAAGAGACTTCTGGGAAGAGGAAAGTGTAGTGATAAGGGGAGCGGGCCTGCTTTTCGTCCAGCCCAGCTCCCGCACGGCTAGCTCATACCCGGAANTATTAACCAATGAAAGTAACACATAGACAGATGACCCTCCTACATCAGGAAAGGCTGAGTCTGCAATCACCACCCAGATGCATAGGAAGCAAGATGGAAATGCTGCACTGTAAAAAGTTATCAAGTCACATGGCTACACCAAAGTATGAATTATGTGTTAATTTAAGTTGTAAGAGCTGGCTAATAATAAGCTTGGTATAATAGATCAAACTGTTGTTAATTACTGTAAGCCTTTGTGTGTTTCTTTGGGACTGAATGGCTGAGGGACCAGGCTGAAAAGAACAACGTGGGGGAGGGTTAATGAACATTGCTTATCTGGGTTGATGGTGCTCCATCCAAGAGCCAAGGACCACCTAACAAAAAACCTGAGAAGCCCTACAGGTAAGCTGGAGTCCAATCTGTCAGTCCTGAAAATATGCACATTGTGTGAACTGAATATATTATATTTAGAAATATATATGTTTACACATATACA
The DNA here is from genome assembly GCA_001685075.1 of Bramus lutescens. Classification (NCBI taxonomy): domain Eukaryota; kingdom Metazoa; phylum Chordata; class Mammalia; order Rodentia; family Cricetidae; genus Bramus; species Bramus lutescens. Next base: position 40,833 of record LOEQ01005842.1, on the reverse strand, counting down.
TATATACATGCAATAACAATTGATGAAGAAAGATGGGAAGGTTTGGTGGAAGGAAATGTAAGGAAGAACTATATTTTATAATCTCAAATTTTTGGCTCTTTTTCTTCTCTTTGTTTTGTCCTATTCTGGTTTGCTTATTTTATTTTTCATAATTTTATATGCCTGTTTGTATTCTAATGAAAGATTCCTTCCTTCCTTCCTTCCTTCCTTCCTTCCTTCCTTCCTTCCTAGTGGGTTTGGATATATGGAGAAGTACCCCAGAGACATGCCCAGAGATGCATTGAGAGATACAGTTCCTCAATTGAGGTTCCTGTTTTAAAAAATAAAAATAAATAAAATTTTAAAAGTATATGTAAAAATGAAAAGATAATATTTTTGAACATTAAAAAAATGAATTTTGGTGAGAAATACGTTTTACCAACCTAATGACAAGAGTATATATAGTGAATATAGTTTCAGCTTGACCACACACACTACTTCTATCAACATCAAACTCCTTAACATATGACTGGATTGCGAAACTTTTCTTTGATATAATCTCCTCACATCCTACCAGCTTTCTTAATTATCCATAAACTCTTTGTTCTCCAACCCCATTATGATGAGTTGAAAGTTTTGTTTATACTTCCTTATTGCATTGAATTTTATTACTCTAAGCAAAGAATTTCTTATATGCAGGGTTCATGGGTCCTCCTTTATCACTTTAACCAGGCAAATAAAGTTTTCTATGCAATGGGGCTGAATGTGCTAAATAGTAATTAATCCCTTATCCAAAGTTTAAGAATTCAGTTAATATATTTTCACTATAACATTGTCTTGTGATATCTAGGATGTATATAGGCTTTAAAATCAGTTATCTACGATGAAATTTTTTGAAGATTTCATTTTAGAAAAATTTTAAATTAAACATTTGCAGTAAAATCAACTATTCTCTATATAAGTTCATATTACTTGTTTCTCTACTCAAACACCTAGATCCACTGCAGGTTTATCTGCCTGCACACTCCTGCACATACATTTTAATGCACTAGCAGAGTTATCTACCCTACGTTCTATTCTCGGCTCCACCCTGAAATGTTGTTGCTGAAATCTGTTGCTTAGTTGATGTACAAATTATGCTGAACTACAAGGACTTCCTGGAAAAACAACAAAATCATGATAGAGTTTCTTTTGAGATACAATTTTGCTCAAATGGAGTGGAAGCCAGAGGATTTTTGCAGTTTGTGTGTGCACATCGGTCATCACATGCTGTTGTGTTGAGCACATATTCATACTCTCCTTATGTCTCTATTTTATTCCCCCGACAAGTTCTCAGACATCAATTTTAGTTGGCATATAAAAATATTATAATTGTGTCTTCTTCCTATAAGGGAATATTCTCCACTGTTTATACAGATGCTGAAGGGAGAACAATGCCAAGTACTTTACAGAGGCAAGCTGTATGATTGCTATCTTACACTCCACAAGAAACTCAGCTAGTAAAGTTCCAGCTCTCATGTCTAAAAGAAAGAAAGAAGTAATTTCCTCATGAAAATGAAGAAACACATATGTGTAATTAGCTAATATTTGTTCAATAATTCTTTGCTCTGAAAATATATGATTACACCACTAGATGATGGGATTTCTTATTTAAACCACATTCGGGGTAAATGCTTAACCAAAACATAGCTCAGGGCAATGGGCATAAAGAGAGAAATCTGTGGAAAGGCCTTGGGTATTCACCCTAAGGTCTCTGTACAGAATTTTAAAAATGCATAAAGTGAGTATATAGCCACATACAATATTTAGTCATCTGAATGATCATGAACGGAATTTACCAGATATCTACTATGTCCCACGCTTGCATTGAGCCCTAGTGAAAACTTTAGGAAGTGTGACTTATTTCTGTTTTTATTTATAGTGATCAATTTGTCATCTGGAAAAACAAGAAAATTTTCTAAACTAATGAAGCTACATACTATAAAAGGAGGATTTGAATTCATGCTGTTTAGATACAAATTTCATTTTATCTAATAACAGCACATGCTAACCCAGGATTAACCAAACTGAATATTAAGCATAACTGTATTTCCTCCTACAGAATATATAAAATAAAGTTATCAATGTTTGAAATTTAACTACTGACACCTTCATAAAGACAATGGCTGCATTATAGTAGGATCACTGATATGGTAACTTAGCGAAGGCAACACACACACACACACACACACACACACACTCCTACATAAGATTCACCTGTAGCTTGCTAACACTCCGATTCACAGCTCCAGCCCAGGCTTGAACAATGACTCCCCTTAGTTCTACTAAATATTCATGCTTGATAATGTATTTCCTAAGAGAGAGGAAGCAGGGTGAATTAATGGCACTGGCTCTGTCTTCTTTTGTGTGCCTTCTTTATCTGTAAGTTCATGACAGTACTCAGCTAGTGGCAAACATTGTCTAGAATGCCGAAGATCTAAGTATTCAAACACAACTAATGCTAAAGTTTCTCCTAGTTTGACAGTATTAGCTTGCACACACCAGGGAAGTTTTGTCTATGAAAATTGATTTAAAGGGATGGTAAGATGATTCAGTGGACACATTTTCTTGACCTGCCTGACAAGTGAGTTCAAATCTCTGGACCCCAGATGGTAGAAGGACAGAAATGATTCCTGAAAGCTGTCCTCTTGCTTCAGCACACACCATAGCACACACCCTGATGTCCAATGCGAATAAATAACACAAATGAAAAAATTACTTTAATATGACTTAGAAATAAGATCCTTAAACCATTGTGACAAAATAACTGTCACTAAAATCATATCAGAAATTATTTGGTCCTATTACCTGCACCAAAATAGTTGAAATTGTAGATAATGATTTTTCTTTAACTGCAAGTAGAAAATTAACACAGTATTTTTAATAAGACTCTTTTTAATTGTAAAATATTTAGTAAATTTACTTTTCTTTGAGCTATATCCGGATTATCAAACGTAAGCATGCTGAATCATAATACTTTTATTACCCCATTTAGTAAGTTACAAAATGGTACAGCATCATAGAGAATTATATGGTGACTCACAAACTTAAAAGTCGAATGACATGAAGCAGTAACCCCCATGACTGGATATGTAGTAACTCATATATACTGTATAAATCAGTAATTTGGAGACATTATGTGCCCTGCACCATGTCCATTGAAGCATTATTCACTATAACCATCATAAAATCCACATATCCACCAACAGATATATGGATAAAGAAGATGGAAGGCATTTTACAATAGATTAGAATTTAGGCTAAGCCATGAAGGAAATCCATGCATTTACAGCAATGTGGATGAGTGCAACAGACAGTAAGTTGAATGAATCAAGGCAGTCACAAGACAGCAATTTCCTGATTCTACTTCATCCCATGAAGTCTGGAAAATACTCCAACATGTAAAAGCAGAAACTAGAACTGTAGGTGCTGATGGCTGTGGGAGGGAGAAATTGACTTGTTTGATAAACTTACTGTTTCAGTTATGGTAGATGAATAGTTCTAGAGACGAGCTGCACAACACAGTGTCCGTCGTTGACAACGTAATATTGCACACTTAAAAATTTGAGAGAATAGATATCATGTTGAGTGCTCTTACAACAACAACAAAAGAGGCACAAGGAGACTTTAGGATGTGATGGACACTTTGATTGCCGAATTCTGGGATCATCTTTTCACAGCTGTATCATTTATTCAAACTAACAAGTTGCACATTTTATTGTTTTTTTTTTCAGTAAAGCAAGAGAAAAAGAAGAGAAATGAAAAGGGGATGGATTGAGGGAAACTGGTGTCAGTTTCAAGAGGGCAGTCACCAAGGAGTTCCCTGAGGGAGTCACTCTAAGGCAGAGATGAATGGCAAAGCCTTTTGGGAGACATGTGATACAGGCTAAAGATGACTTTGATGTCTTTGTTTTTTAAGGTCTGGGATGTGAGTCACCTTAACTCCTAGGTGACTCTTAACTTCCTCTCCTTTGTCCTAGGAAAGAGACCCGTTAGGGGAAGTAGAAAGAGGAATGTGTGCAGTGAGTTTTCTTTCTGAAATAAAAAACATAGAGGGGAAAAATGCATGGTTGCTTTGGAAACACAATGGTAGAGAACATTAAATTAATGGAAAAGATGCTCCTGAAATTTCTGAGCATGGTTTGTTCTTCATTGTCTTTTTACCAGCTGTGATCCCACAGTAATGAAACCCTCATCCTGAAAGTTTCTGTTTTACAAATGTGTATACAAAACAAAGAAAACTCAAACACATCAGGTGGTGTTAAGGCAGCAACAGCATCAGAGAGAAGAAAACACTCATTCATGCAAATCCTGGGGTATGTTGTTAAAAAAATAAAAAAAACTACAATTTTAAAAAAGACTGGAGCCCCAGGGAAAGTGTCCTTAGGAGAATTCCATACATTGTGGCACAATTCACATTTGGATTTGGAAATGTTTCCATTGGAGGCATTTCAGAAATGGCTGTCTCTTCCTCATTACCTCATGGACAGTATGATTCTCTCAAAAACTTTGCTTTTTTGTCTTCTGATTCCCAAATCAGTAGTTGATGGAGATTATTTTATGAAAGTTAGTGAGAAAACACTAAAAAGTGTTGTAATACAAAGTCTTTGCATGTTGTGTGTAGCAGGTCATGTGTGGCTGGAAAGTCAGTTAGGGCAAAAGTGTGAACAGCATTGAAGTCCAAGTGATTGGACACATCAAGTTTAGAAGCAAATGTCCTCACCCACTGAGCCATCTCAGTGGCCCATTTTAGATTTAAAGCAATGGATCATGGATGTGGAATAAAGTTTGCAGGAAAACAGTTGTGATGTACAATACAATTAGTCTTTTAGAAAGTTGACTCTGGAACTAGCTTCAATGAACAATCAAACATGAGCTAGAAGAAAACACAATTGTGAAGCTACTATAATACTTGTAAACAACAAAAATATAAATAAGACACAATGTGTGCTATGTGCAGCCATAACTCTCAGACATCACTGAGAGTTCCTGACAACGATGAGTTAGAGATTGCAAGATGAAGGGGGCTCCTGCTGAATCCAGGTTTCCTACCTAAGAACAAAGAAGGCTCTCTAAATGGGGGAGAGCGGAAGACAGAAGGGTCCATGAGAAAGGGCATATAGCAGGAGAGGATCTTCTATGTGTGCTGATAGGAATCTTCATGCAGAAGACGGACAGAGAGTGAGATGCCCAGATCTGCACCTCTGGGAAGGTTGGTGTTGAGCATGGATGTGAGGGTTGTCAGCAAAGAACTAGGAGAAGAGTCAAAAAGATGCTCATCCAGTTAAAGTAGGAAGAGATGGAGAAAGCAATATAACTAAATTCTACCTCTGCCAAAAACCATGGAGCAAAGATTGAAGAGGAGTCAGCAACAACATTCAAAACCTTAGGAGAAAAGATGCCAAGATCTCCGAAAGGCCACAGGAAGCCAAATTTCAAAGGAAGAATCAGTCAGGTATTAAGATAACTAGAAAGAAAAAAAAACTAAGTATATTTGTAAAAATAATTTTATTACATTTATTTATTTACCTGTGTGTGTATATACACGTGTGTGTGTACTGCATACTTGTAGCTTGCATGTGGAGGTTAGAAAAATAATCTTGAGAGAATCATTTCTCAGTCTCCACAGTGCAAGTCTTAGAAGTTGAACTCCAATTGTCAGGCTTGGCTGTAGCAGTTTCATCAACTGACACATCCCACAAGTCCTACGTGAAAATTTCAAGTTGTCCAGTGACTACGTATTTGGTATTTTGGAGCTAGTCCACTACATTACAATGTTTTTAATTAGATCAATTTAATGATTACCATTTTTTAAAAAATATTTAAAGATCCCTGTTGCCAGCAGACAGGCAGGCCCACGGAGCAGCCAGTGCCAGGCAGAGACAGCTCTCTGTGGGTCCCTGAGAGCCACCCAAGCGGCTTGCTGTGGGTCCCGCCATGGGGGGGTGGGGGGCGTGGACAGGCGACAGTAAGTACCCAAAGGTGCAGAGTCCCAGCAGGGAGTGGCGG